>WSTY01000203.1:0-26765 GCA_019633465.1 Tulasnella sp. 417
TGACGGCACCAAGGACTGATGAGCCGGGGTTCGGGTTGCGAGCGGTAGCCGAGTAGGGGGTGGAGGTTCCGGTGTTGGATTCGACTCCACACGAACGCTTCCCGCGCTATGCGCTGATGATCAACCCGAACGGATTAAAATTCGCGGCAAATAAGGACACAAGAAATGACTAACCATTTCCACTTTCTTAATCAGTTCGTCTTCCGTGGTTTGTTGGCCCCTCGGTCTGAGTGCCTTGAGTTCTTTGACCGCGACCTCGATTCGTTCGCTTTGAGGGGTGATCCAGACGCCATGGTAGATATCGGCGTATCCACCACTCATTTCAGGACGATTAGGGACTTCCAGAACTCCTCCAAGCTCCTCGGATGGCTCGAAGCTGTTCATTAGAATGACGCTGGGACCGGCGTATAGGTATTTTTGAATCTCTTCGTTGTTACTGTACTAGGGACGAGCAAGATGGGGAAACGGATCAGTGACTCCGAATCACAACGACCCCGGCGCTAAGTAAGAGTTCTAGGAATATCGAAACATCCATCCGCCGTACCTCAAGTAGTCAGCGCAATGTGGGCGATCCGGAAAACAGAGGCTAGAGCCGGAGGATTATAGTAGAATGCGGTGGTTGTGGGTGAGTTCCGTTGCACGGCCATGAGTGGGCGCCTCACCTGGACGCCACGTTTCCAGCGCAGAATTCCAGGAAAGCTTTCGATGGACTTGCATGGTTTCAAGAATATTATCAATCAGCTTGAGCTATGCTTCATTTATAGCTTCAGGTTCTCGCGGACGTGGGGTGAGAGAGGTTTTTTTCTCTTTTTGCCTCATCGGAGCAGAGGTCATTACTGGAGGGGCATGGGTTCACTATAAGGGGTATCTTGAAGGTATGTGGACGCTTTCGCTGTCGGCAGTGATTGGGTTGAATTCTGGGCATTCCTGCTTTCTGGTTCGGCGAACCAATTGAATGATTTAGTTTGAGGAATGCATTGATATCGACTTTCTTTGTCGTTGTTGATGACGTTGTGGAAGGGTGAGTGCAGCGTGGTTTACGAACCAAACGAAACGATTGATGATGATCCGTTGGCGCGTTCAGGAACCAAGGACAACTTCTTCTCCTGCGTCACAGGTTCCGATTTGACCGGCTCCAGCCCTCGCCACCGCAATTACCTCCACCTCTATATATGGTCTTCGACAGAGTCAACGAGACGACAGGCGGGGGCAGCTTGCGTGTTTTTCGTATTATGTGCAAACCACGGGATGGCAGGTCTGCCGACCAGGCGAAAAGGCCGTCAACGCCATGGTCAACGGGAAACCCCTTCCCTATTCCGTGAAGATTGGAGACGCAGGAGAGGCTTTCTTTGTGCTTGAAACTGAGGAGGATGTTCCGGAGGAGGTCATGATATCGATATGAGTCCTATATTGGGTCCCGCTGAGGTCGGTTTCCCGGTCCACTTTGCAATTCACCCGGGACATCGCGCGCCTCCATGTGCGCAACCCATGACCTGCTCTATTTAGATTAAGAATGCGACTAACGCTTGATTTTCACTCTTCTAGGTGCCAAGCGGCGGAAAGGAGAACAGCGGTGAGGCTCAGCGCCAGCACCCAACTGCAGGACGCTTCGGAGCCCGTGGCACTGACGCCGAAGCCAATTCCGACGAAGACAACCACAACGCTAAAGCTTCAGGTTTTTGGGCCTAAGGTTAGCGATTTCCGGGCCGAAGCTCTTCTGAGCGAGTACGGCGATTTAACCGAATATTCGTTTTTTTCTCGTCCGTTTGGGCAAAGTACAAAAACAGGGGCAATGAACGGGCCTACTTTTCTCGACCTAGACAGCATCTCACCACCAAGCCCGACATCCGCATCCGGGAGAACGGCACCTTCAACTCCTTTGTCATCGAATGCCGAAACCTCGATGATCCTAACTTTCCTCCACCACAGCCTCAATGCGGACCGGATCATGCAGCTCAAGAGAGGAGCCCGCTTCCTCCTGAAGCAAAGCCAAGACCATATACATGTTAACCGCTGCACCTAAGCTAGCCAAAACCGTCCTCGCCAAATACCCAACACCGCCGCCGACCAGGCCAAGAAAACGAGGGACCATCTGCACGACGTTATTGTGGGGCAGAGTCGCCAGAAACCCGGCCGATGAAGAATCCAAGGACACTCTGGGTGTTGGACGAGGAGCTGCTCAGCTACCGGAGATCGTGTATGGGAAGGGCGTTGCGCTGGATATGGCTGGGTATCACAGCGCGGAAGGTGTTGGGGAGAAGCGGACAACGCCAGCAAAACGGACTCCACCAGAGGGGAGGTCAACCGTTCCCTCCATCGTCGTCCTCACCACCGTCGTCCACCTCGCATTTGCTGTTAACAGAGAGCAAGCACCACTCTTACGTCCGGGGCGGGCCCGTTTTGCCTGACGTGCAGGTGGCGATCCCGAACGCCTGCCAGGAGGGGGGGGGGGGTTCGGATTATACTGGGGAGTAGGGGTCTCCCTACACGGTTCCCCGCGAGGCCGACGTTGAAGCCGTTCGTGAGGGATGATGCTGGGATGATGCATGCGGGGCCGAGTTACTTGGGGCAGGCGGTTACGAGTGCGGAGGACGTTGGTGAAGGTGCTGCAAAACCTTCTTTATCTTCCGGGAAGGAGGCTTCGATGTCTTTCGGGCAAGGTGGACACCTCTTCCCCGATGATACCGAGGGGTATCTGTTCTGGGTGAACATGGGAGGGAAGACGTTCTCCTTCCAGCCGAGCTTGTGCAACAACGACGAAGGGCACCGGCGGCGGTTCGACGACTTGGAGAGCGCGCGGTGGTTCGAGGACGAGAAAGTGGAGTATGCGCGGTTATTGGCTGATCCGGACGTCGCCGCGAGCGAGCAATTGGTTATGAAGTGGGGGGACGAGGTACGTGGTAGAACGAGGTCTGGCAGGGACTCAAACAGAAATACTGAAATCCACATCTGTTCAGATTCATCACCCGACGAGACAACTCCCCGTGAATGTCGGCTTTACTGCAATGGCGGCTAGACATGAAACCGCTACCGGAACACCAACCGCGCCCACCATTACCGTCGAACGCGTCGGATCCGGAGCGCACGTCGCCGCCGATCAGCCCTGGTTTGCCAGCTTCGAATGCGCCGATGAGCATGAGGGATAAGAGGGCGTCCGGGAGCGGTTGGTCTAGGTGGGTTTAGTCGGAGTAGGATCGCGGAGCAGGAGCAGGAGGCTGTAGCCGCCTCAGCTTCGAGTGTGATAGGCGTTCCGGGCGACGGTTTGTGGGAGGCCGGCTCTGGCGCCCACTGCCAGCGCTCCAGCTCATTTGGTGAGAAGGAGGGCAAGTTTCAACCGAAGCAGCTCGATGTTGACTTGGGAAATTTCTTTCTCATTACAGGATATGCCTGTGGCTCCAACACCGGCTTCTCCGCGCATGGGTCCCTCCAAGACCGCTACAGCGTCCATCAACGTTCCCGCTTCGACATCGACTTCGACCCCCCGTCCCGACAGCCCTTCTCCACCATCGACGACCACCCCTCCACCACCAGCGAAGCACAAGAACTACGTCAAGACGTTGCGACTGTCGTCCGACCAACTGAAAGCGCTAGACTTGCAAAAGGGAGCGAACACGAGCACCTTTTCGTTGGCCGCGACGGGAGTCGTCGCTTGCACGACCAAGATCTTCGTTTGGGAGGAGACGGATCGGGTTGTGGTTAGTGATATTGATGGAACAATTACCAGGTACGCTGTGTCTGCGTAATGGCGTGTCCGCGTTTTTTGCGCAGATCGCTGACTGTTCGGACCGTAGGTCTGACGCTCTGGGACACATGTTCAACCTCATCGGACGGGATTGGACACACTTGGGCGTGGCTAAGCTCTATGCGGATATCGCGAGGAATGGGTGCAAGATGGTGATGGAGAGGAGGAAGACGAGGGGGATGAGGATGAGGATGAGGACGAGGGAGGGAGATGATATGGATATCGAGGAGGAACCGGTGGTAGATGATATATTAACGGAGATGGCGAATGTGCCGTTCATCTGATGGGTGGTTTGCTTTCGGCTTTCGGAGGTTCGTTCGTTCATTCATTGCTTTGCTCCTGTTGAGTTTGCCTTTGGCAGTACTGGCATCTTAGTTTCTTCATTCACATATTGTGTATCAATTATTGTGGCTTCGATGGCGTTAAATGGGATGAAATGTCTCCACCTGCGTGAGATATTCACTGTTCGCAGGGGAAGTCGAGGACCTAGGTCAGGTATACGTACACTGGCGTACAGTAACCACCCCTATGTAAAGGAAATCATTGATTGCCAACCAAAGGCCAACTGGACGCAACAGTAAACGGAGAGTAAATGCCATTGAGATTATACTATGCCAGAGATGTCAAAGATAAAAAGACTGTCGTTATAGATGATGGCAAGGGTCCGATCAGATTGGAAAATGTAGTTTGCGTCATCTGTCCAGTAGTGGGGCGGAAGCCAGAGTAAGCGAGAGGAGCCTGACGTAAGCCACCAATTCCGAAACTCAAGAGAGCTGCAGTAAACAGTCTGATGGGCCTGTAGGGCTGAAAAAAGTGTCAGCAATGATCAAACGGAGAGAGGGTGTGATTAAGGAGTGCAATGAACATACCGCCTTGCGGAATGGAAAGAGATGAGACCGTGCTAGCGTCACCTCCCGGCGTTTTGTCAAGAGGCGCCCTAGCAGTAGCAGGACATACTCCATTCTCGCGGTTGGATAATTTGGGTGATAGAACTTTGCTACCTGACGGGAACTCAAGCGTGTCCACCTCGCTATGGCGACTTGACAGAGGTTCTCCCAGAGGCGTTCCGGTTTGAGCATCCCATAGCTGAATTGTGCGATCCCAAGATCTTGATATAAGGGCCTTGCCATCTGGCAAGAACGCAACGGACCGAATTCGGCTATGTCGATCTGAGAGCGGTTTACCCAGCGGTTTCTGGCTGGAAGCATTCCACAATCGGATCGTGCCATCTGAGGATCCGGATGCCAGGACCTTGCCGTCTGGCGAGAACGCCAAAGAGAGAACCCAGCTACTGTGACCTGTGAGTGGTTCACCGAGATATGTACCGGTCTGAGTGTCCCACAATCGAATCGTGCGGTCCCAGGACCCCGATGCCAGAGTCTTCCCGTCCAATGAGAACGCGAGGGAGTGAACATAGCCTTGGTGGCCTGTTGGCGGTGCATGAAGGAGTGTCCCGGTCTGAGCATTCCATAATCGAATCGTGCCGTCGGAGGATCCGGATGCTAGAACCTTGCCGTCCTGCGAGAATGCAAAAGAGAAAACCCCGTCATGGCGAGGGGGGACCCATTCACGCAGAGACATCCTGGTTTGACAGTCCCACAATAGAATCGTCCCGTCCAAGGACCCGGATGCCAAAACCTTGCCGTTTGCAGAGAACCCAACCGAGCGAACCAAGCCATGGTGACCGGCAAGCGGTTCGCCCAGAACCTCCCCAGTCCTCGCATCGCACAATTGGATTGTGCCGTCTGAGTATCCTGATGCGAGAACCTTGCCATTTGGGGAAAATGCGACCGAGCGCACCCGGCCATGGTCAGCCGCAGACGTTCGAGCCAGAGTTGTCCCCATCTCAGGATTCCACAGTGCAATCGTGGAGTCACTTGAGCCGGAAGCCAAGGTCTTGCCGTCTGGCGAGAACGCAATGGAACTGATGCCATCATGACGACCTGTCAGCGATGTATGCAGATGTGTCCAGGTCGGGGCTTCCCACAGTCGAATCGTGCCGTCCCCGAATCCGGATGCCAAAAACTTGCCATCTGGCGAGAACGCTACGGCACTAACTACGCCATGACGACCTTCAAGCAGTTCATGCATAGGCGTCAAGGCCTGGATATCCCACAATTGAATGCTGTCCCAGGATCCAGAGGCTAGAATTCTGTTGGTTGATGAAAACGCAAGGCAGCCAATAGTTCCATCATGATCTCCGAGCAGTTCACCCTGAGGCGCCCTGGTATGAGCATCCCACAACTGAATCGCGCCTTTGCGGAATCCGGACGCCAGAATCGCGCCATCCGACGAGAACGCAATGGAGGAAACCCAGCCATGGCGACTTGTAAGGGGTTCACCAAGAGGCGCCCCGCTCTGAGCATCCCAGAACCGAATCGTGCCGTTCCCAGATCCGGATGCTAGAACCTTGCCATCTGGCGCGAACGCCATAGATAAAACCACGTCACCCGGACGAGCGAGCGATCCACGCAGAAGCGTCTCGGGCTGGGCATCCCACAATTGAACAACGCGGCCGTGGTGTCCGGATGATGGAGCCTTGCCATCTTGCAAGAGTGCAGTGGATCGAGGCGAGCCGTGGTGACCTGTGAGTGGTTCAACCAAGGGTGCCCCGGTGTCAGCATCCCACCATTGAATCGTGCCATCTCGGGATCCAGATGCTAGAATCAGACTATTAGGCAAAAATGCGACTGAAAGCACAGAAGAACCAGCGGTTCTTCCCCATAGACTGTGTGACCATGTTGACGGTTGAATCCCATGCACAGTTCGAATTTTTGCATGCTTTCCGTACCATTCCCATAATGTTGTCTTTTGTGGGCAGTGAGCAAGCGCCGAAAGATAGATGTGCAATGCCCCAAATGAAATTGCTTCCAAAAAATGGCCGATGAATCGCAGCGTATCCATCCACAAGTTGGTAAATAAATTAGACTCGGACAGCTCTGTGGGTGATTTCTGTGGTCATAGTCAGGCCATCTTATCCAATTCAAAGACTACAATCTGAGCTCATACTTACTAATAGCCACTGATGCACCCGCTTTGCTGTAAGCGTCGCCTCAGTGGTAGCCCCCACCAAACTCATTACCTCAAGCCAACATAGGACTTTCTCCTTGCTGAAAAGTTCGAAATCCAACCGCAGGCTTGTGGGACCATCCGTTTGAAGCCTTGACCATTGTGTTCCCTCAATCAGATGAACGGACCATGCTTGACAACAGTAACGAATAGCGGGAGACACTTCCTGGTCCCCAATGTGTTGAATTTCCGAGTTCGCTTTTGAATAATCCGATAGATGGCAGATATTCTCTTTCAAACGTCCGACCATAAGGCTAAGGCATCCACCCGCTAGTCGCTTGTGGTGCTGGATAATATCAATGTAATAGGCCCGATTCTTGCATCGCTGCTCACTGACCAGAAGGTCACGGATAGAGCTGTGCATGAGACATAGAGGCTCGCTGGATGAGGTGGGGATGAGGAGGAGGGAATGCAGGTCCGCAAGAATTTCGAGACGTAAATACCCAGGTACATCTACTTGGTCTATGCGTTCAAAGATGCCGCCGTTAATGTCACAGCACAGATCGGTCACAACCTCGAGCGAAACAGGATGCGGGGCTATCACTAGGATTCCTAGTATTTGACAGAGCAGCTTTTGTTTCAATGGATCTTCCCTGAGATTATTAAACGCTTTGAAAAGAATTTCATGGTACAAGTCATCAAGTCCATTCCATGTTGACGGGTGCTTCAACAATTCGTGGAGTCTGTGCGGGGGCAACCGGTGGCTGATGTACGTGACAGCCGTACGGGCCCATTGAAACAATCCTTGGGACATTTCCACTAGTCGGCCAATATCACTGCTAGAAGGCCAGTCTTCCGACAAATCATGGTCCTCCCTGATCTGCCTGAAAGCTCGCTGGAAGAACTGTTCAAGGTCGCCCACAACATTGGGAGAGGAATCCAAATCTTCAACGAGCCATTTTCGAGCCCCACAGGTACGAAGGAGTGCTGCTTCCGGGCGAAATGTGAGCAGGAATTTAACATTGGTTGGAAGCGATGAGGAGTGTCGATCGATGAGCCTCACAAAATCCTCGGCGTTGTTCGAATTTTCGCATTCATCGAGACCATCAACCACAATGAGGATGGAATCAGGCGAGTACTTGATATTTGACATGGGAGCGACCAAAAGTGTCTCGAATTGGACGCTAAGTCGTTGGTCTGCGATGTCCTCATTCTCTCGCACGCTCTGCAAGACCGCATTCTTGACCCCCGGAATAATGCCGCTTGCCAACTGCCTTGCAAGAGCACAAACTATTCGCTCGTTCAGCGCACTGTGGCCCCTCCGACAGTGAAAGATCGCACAGGAGGCTCGATATTGCCAGTTGTGGGCCACCGTGGAAGCGATCGTTGATTTGCCCCGACCCGCCATCCCGCGGATGCATAGGACCCGGTTGACGGCGCATGTGTCACTGATCCAGTCATCAATCCTGTCCAATATCTCCACTCTCGTCCCAGGCCAGCAAATGACATCCTCAATCGCATTCCCTCGAGCTCCATATTTTCCATCCCCGAGGCAGTTAAGGAGCCGGCGATGATCTTCCTGAATATGACTGTTTTCTGGATGTAAAGTGGTTAGAAAGCTTCCAGCTTAGACTAGAGATGGCATACTGAGTTCGGTTATTAGAGTGACCGTGTCCAGATGGACTAGGAGCTGGTAAAGTGGAACGTTGGAACGTTAAAACGATAGGGCCTACATGGCCTAGATGCAATGAGTCTAACCTCCGTCACTTCCCATATTTTCAGGACCGCCCTTTCCCACTGCTTCCGACCTTCTCCATGATCGCAACAAGACAACGCCTTGGGGAAAAGACCTGAGGAGTATATTTCGTTCAAGTGCCTTTGCGCAGATTGGAGTTCTCTGTGTACGGCATTAGCTTGCCAGAATTACTAATCACCAAAAAGGAGCGCTTTACGTACTGTTTTATGTCGGCAATGCAAACTCCTACCTCGCCCTCTCGCCGCCCACTCAGTATTTCCCACAGGCGATCAAGAAACACGGCTATCTTCCACGCATTGGACTCCAGAGCGTTAGCCATGTCTTGGTTTCTATCGATTGTCTACCCAGGTGACATTAGCATTATCAAGGACGAATGGATAACGCTTGACACCACCTTCACTAGCTCTATTAGCATAAATCCCACCTCCACAGCGGCCCTAATGTATCTTCCGAGCACGGGAATAGCTTTAAAATTAACTTCCAATTTCCTAAATATCTCTCTAGCTGGGTAAAATACCCTTCTGGCGATCAAACTGTGTGTCCCTTCCACACCAGTAGTGCTTGAGAGTGAGTTCTTGGCCGGGACAAGATTGGCCCTGATTGAACTTGAGCCTGTAGCCTGAGGAGCTGAATCTGCAGTCTGAATCCAAAATATTCGAAAGCAAGAAACGGGGTGCAATAAGAGCGAGTAAGGACTTACATCAAGCTCCATATCTGAATCGCCCCTAGTACTGCCAACAGACAGGAGACCCTTTTCTTGGGAGATACATTCCCAGAGCTGAATAGGTCCGCATCAGTATTTTAGGGGACTGCTAGCAGGTTGACCGCATGTGAAGGCTGACCTCCCAGAGCACCGTTCGCATCGATGGCCGGGCTTTTGAGCTCCCGTCCCAGCAACGCGCCATCAGGCTCCAAAGGGGATCACATTGGGGCAAATCTGGATGATCCTCTGGCCGAGGTGGTTGGTCTTGCATCACTCGGGACATGATGGTTCGTTCGGGAAGACCGTAAAACGGTGGTTTTCCGCTCATAACCTATTGTGCGGATACTATTCGCTCATGGCTCCAATATCGGTCTCGCGAGAAACTCACCGTTAAAATAAGCCCGCCGAATGCATAGACGTCGGAATTGCAGGCTGGTGCTTCCCCAGCGAAAAGTTCTCCTGACATGTACCGGAGAGTCCCCTTCGCAATCCCGCTGGTTGTAAACCCGGTTGGGATGTCGGCGCCGTGCAAGACCCGGCTCAGGCCAAAATCGGAGAGCGCGGCTTCGCGCCAATCGTTCACGAGCACGTTCTCAGGCTTGACATCCGCATGAGCAATGGGAGGTGTTCGCGAATGAAGATGTTCAAGGCCATAGGCCGCTTGGTAGAGCTGCGGTAAAGCATAAACCCCCCTGCAGACCAGAGCAAAATTAAGCACGGACGCACTAGTTTCAGTTTATCCAGTCGGGAAAAACTGGGATTCGCCTTGAGGTAGTCTAATAAGGTGCCATGGCGGCACCAAGGGCTGATAAGTCGAGGCCTTGGTTGTGAATGGTAGTCGAGTAGAGGATGAAGGTTTCGGTGTTGTATCCGGCTCCACACGAACGCTTCTCGTGCGATGCGCTAACGACCACACGAAGTAAATATGAGAGTAACTTAGCCGAGGAGAGCAGCATCCAAAAGGGCTCACTATTTCCGTTTTCTTGATCAGCTCGTCGTCCTTGGTATGTTGGTTTCTCGGGATCAGGGCCTTGAGCTCTTTAACTGCCACTTCGACTCGTTCGCCTTGAGAGTTTTCCCAGAACCCATGGTATATATTCGCGTAACCGCCGGACATTTTGGGTTCATCGGAAACTTCGAGGAGCCCAGCACCCTCATGGGCCGTAGCTTGTCGAACGGGCGACTCGACGTCTGTCAACATGACGCTTAGATTTGATCAGTATTTTCGAGTGCTACTGAGTGTCTTGACTGTTATTGCGTATAAGGGCGATGGGAGAGCGGATCAGTGGTCCGAACGACAACCGCACGGGGGCCATACTTAAGGGTAGCGAAACTTCACTCTCCTACTTTCTGATGACAGCTGAACGTAGTAAGTGCGATATTGGCCAATGTGCAAGGTATCCAGAGAGGGTATGGAGATGAAGTTGGGTGGTGGTGGATGGATTCCGGTACCCTCGCGTGGATTCTGATTCACCGTCACAGGTAAGCGCGCGCTTCACGCATTCCGCTTTCAAAGCCGATCACCTTGCGCTCTATCGGAGGGCTTCGACGTACAAGCACGGTTTACACTGCCATTTTAGGCTCTGAGCGATTCACTCTCGATATGCGCACTGAGAGACTCCCTACCCCAACTCGGGGAGACAAGCTGATTTAGTATGTGAGGCGGTATCATATAAGAGGTAATGTATGCCATGAATGTCGCGGTTCACTATCGTATACCGGCAGCCTCGAGGACTGGGAAGTAACCCTCGTCATGGTACCAAAGTATCATTGTATTAAGCTTTAAAAGTACCACGAGGTGGAACGGTTACAGTATAGCTTGAGAATAGCACGATATTGGACGATGGATATCCACTCTTAAGCATATTACTTTTCAAAGTCCCTTATTACCTTTCTCCCCTTCATATTGTTAGACGGGCGACAACGGGAATGATCCGAGCCCAAGACCAATGGCGGCTATTCACCTGCGTCGCACATGCGGCTAACTTCCGCGCCTTTCGTGTTCAGGCAAGCTAAGAATGATTCTTCTAACTCTCTTCCGCTCCTATCCCCACCTTTAAATATTGCGCAGCGACATGAGTCGCTTGGGATTCCCGGCTATATCGGCGTCGCCGACAGACTGTGGAGAAGGTCTCGGCGCTTGGTCAGATTGTTCTCGACAAATGCAGTCCCACAGCTATAATAAAGCCAAAATCTATACCTGAGTACGAGGGTCGAGAGTTGGGCGTTGCGTGTGGGCTTACCTCCAACACAGTCTCCCGCATCGTCGGCGCGGCTGGGCTTCCAGACAGCTATAGAAATAGAGATGTACATAAAAGCAGGGCCCTCGACCTACTCAAAATATTGCCAAAACGCAAGATAATTCAAGATAATTAATATATAACGCTGAGAGTGAGGGGCTGCCCAAGGGCCAGCGATTGGGTTTCTGGGCATTCAGTCGGCGCTCCCCTCTGGTTCGGCGAATCGATCGAATGAATCAATTTGAGGAATCCATTGACGTCACCTTACTTTGTCCTTGTTGAGATGAATTGACGTTGTGGAGGGTGAGTGCAGCAGCCAAACCAAATGGCTGGACCCGTTGGCCTGGCCAGGGGCGCGTTCAGAACCAAGTGCAACTCCCTCTCTCGCGTCACAGTTTCCCCTTTGACCGGCTCTAGCCCTCGCCACCGCAATTAACTCTACCTCTATATATGGTCTTCGATGGAGTAACGAGACGACAAGCGAGCGGAATCTTGCGCAGTTTTCATATCTTGCGCAAATCACGAAATGGCGGGTCCTCCAACCAAGCGAAAAGGCCGTCAGCGCCCCGTACCCCATTCCATGAAGATCGGAGACACAGGAGAGGCTTTCTTTGTGCTTGAAACTGAGGAGGATGTTCCGGAGGAGGTCATGATATCGATGTGAGTCTTATATTGGGTCCCGCTGAGGTCGGTCGGTTTCCCGGTCCACTTTGCAATTCACCCAGGACATCGCGCGCCCCATATGCGCAACCCATGACCTGCTCTATTCAGATTAAGAATGCGACTAAAGCTTGATTTTCACTCTTATAGGTGCCAAGCGGCGAAAAGGAGACGAGCGGTTAGGCTTAGTGCTAGTACGTAACCACAGGACGCTTCGGAGACCGACCGCCCCGAAGCCAATTCCGACGAAGACAACAACAACGCTAAAGCTTCAGGTTTCTGCCCTAAGATTAGCGATTTCCGGGCCAAAGCTATTCTAAGCAAATCCGGCGATTTAACCGAATATCCTTTTTTCGTTCGGCAAAATAACAGGGGCCAATGAACGAACCGACATTCCTCGACCTATATAGCATCTCACCACCAAGCCCGACATCCGCATCCGGGAGAACGACACCTTCAACTCCTTTGTCATCGAATGCCGAAACCCTTGATGATCCTAACTTTCCTCCACCACAACCCCAACGCGGACCGGATCATGCAGCTCAAGACACCGAGGAGCCCGCTTCCTCCTGAAGCAAAGCCAAGACCATGTATATATTAAACGCTGCACCCGAACTAGCCAAAACCGTCCTCACCAACATACCCAACACCCCCGCCGACCAGGCCAAGAAAACGAGGGACCATCTGCACGACGTTGAGGTGGGGCAGAGTCGCCAAGCAACCGGGCGGATGAAGGATCGAAGCACACTCCGGACGCGTTGGACGGGGAAGCTGCTCAACCACAGGAGATTGTGTATGGGAAGGACGTCGCACTGGATATGACTGGGCATCACAGCGCGGAAGGTGTTGGAGAGAATCCGACAACGCCAGCAAAACGAACCCCACAAGAGGGGAGGTCAACCGTTCCCTCCATCGTCGTCCCCACCACCGTCGTCGACCTCGCATTTGCTGTTACCAGAGGGAAAGCACCACTCTTACGTCCGGGGCGCGGCCGCCTCGCCGGACGTGCAGGTGACGATCCCGAACGCGGGGGAGTTCGGATGATACTTGGGAATGGGGCTTTGCCCCGCGGGACCGACTTTCGAGCTCGTGAGGGAAGATGCTGGGATGATGCATGCGGGGCTGAGTCACTTAGGGCAGTCGGTTGCGCCAGCGGAGGACGTCGTTGAAGGTGGTGCGAAGCCTTCGTCATCGTCGCAGTCCCGAGAGGATGCGTCCGCGTCGACGTCTTTCGGGCAAGGTGGACACCTCTTCCCTGATGATTGGGAGAAGGACCTGTTCTGGATGAAATAGAAGAGAAGAAATTATCTTTCTAGTTGAGGTTGTGTGACAACGACCAAGAGCATAGGCGGAGGTTCGACGGCTTGGAGAGGGCGCGGTGGTTCAAAGACGAGAAAGTCCGGTGCGCGCGGTTGTCGGCTGATCCGGGCGTCGCTACGAGCGGGCAATTAGTTATGAAGTGGGGGGATAGGTACGTGGTAGAAGCAAGTCTGGCGGGCGGGGGGCCTTCCGCTTGCAAAAATAAAGATTTGCTGATATTCCACGTTGCCTTCAGGTTCGTCACTCGACGAGACAACTCCCCGCTCATGTTGGCTTTACTGCAATGGCGGCTAGACATAGAACCGCTACCGGAACACCGAGCGCGTCCACCATTCCCGTCGCGCGTGTCGGATCCGGAGCGCAAGTCGCCGCCGATTAGCCCTGGTTTACCTGCTTCGAATGCGCCGATGAGCGTGAGGGATAAGAGGGCGTCGGGGAGCGAGTTGGGCTAGGTGGTGGAGTCGGAGTCGCACCGCGGAGCACAAGCAGGAGACTTCGAGTGCGATAGCGTTCCGGGGGAGGCGACGGTTAGTGGGTGGGCGGCTTTGGCACCCACTGCGAGCGCCCCAATCTATTTGGTGAGAGAAAGCCGAGCTGGCAGGCGGGCTTGAACATTGACTTGGGAAATTTTATCTTCTCATGTTAGGATGTGCTTGAAGCTCCAATACGGGATCCCTCCAAGACCGCTCCGGCATCCATCAACATTCCGGGTTCGACTTCGACTCCCCGCTCCAACAGCTCTTCTCCATCATCGACGAACACCACCCACCAACGAAGCACAAGAACTACATCAAGACTTTGCGACTGTCGTCTGACCAGCTGAAAGTGCTGAATTTGCCAAAGGGTGCGGACACAATCACGTTTTCGTTGGGTGCGACGGGAGTCATCGCTTGCACGGCCAAGATTTCTGTGCGGAAGGAGACGGATCGAGTCGTGATTAGTAGTATTGATGGGACCATTACCGAGTACGTCGGTCTGAGGAATGGCCTATCCGTGTTTCTCGCACATTGCTGACTGTTAGGGCGTAGGTCTGAGGCTCTGGGACACATATTCAACCTCATTGGCCGGGATTGGGCGCACTTGGGGGTGGCAAAGCTTTATACGGATATCGCGAGGGACGGTTACAGGATGATGTACTTGACGCCAAGAGCCATCGGTCAAGCGGACTCGACGAGGGATTATTTGAAGGGTATCGAACCTGAGGGGCCCGCAATCGCGAGTCCCGATAGGTTAATGGCCTCGTTGCATCGGCAAGTCCTCGCTGCTTCGTCTTAGAGGCGACTCTTGGCTTACGACGAGTTCGTGGGGGACCTTGCAGAGAGGTGATCATGGGCAAACCGCAAGTGTTCAAGATGGCTTCCTTGAGGGACATTCAACGCCTATTCAGAATGCAAGCGTGAGAATAGGTTAAGCCACCTATTATCGAGTTGCAGCAGGCCTAGGCTGTCTGGACCAATTCAGGGCGCTAGGGTGGGTTGAGGAGGGTCCAAGAAGGGAGGGCAAAGTCCAGCTAGCATTGCCCCTGCCAGGACAGGCAACCGATGAGAGGAAGAGATAATATATATATACACGTCGATTCTGTTTAGGGGACGATATTTATGGGTGCGGGCGGAGGGCTGGTAGCCACGGGGATTGGCTGTTCGTCGACGTCCCGACAAGCTGGAGTTGAAACTTGATCGCCGGTTGATGCAAATGCCTTATCTATTGAATGGCTGTATCGCCAACATTGGTTGACTTTCTTTTGGCTGTGCCGAAAAGGGTCCGAGTGCTGCGTTTGTCAAGGCGGAAAAGGACAAAAGGTGAACCGTGGGGTTGGGCATGTGAAAACTTGCGCGCTCCACCAGGACCCCTGCAGGCCCTCTCGTCCAGTCTTATCTGTGCGATCGACGCCACAACAACACTACAGAACGCCTCGATTCCGCATGCAACCCAACAAATTGCCAACACCCAACGGTTTTGCCTCTCTCGTCAATCCGTTCGGCTCACTTACATTAATTTGTACCCCTACCTCAAGCAATCACTGGGCGAGATTCATCTCATGAATCCCGCGTCCGCACACCCATCCACATTTACAACCCCTATCTTACTCGCTTCGCGTCCTCTCCGAACAGCATATGCTCATCCACCGACTTAGATGAACTACACCCGAAAAGCAATCTCAACAGGAACTTCATACCATACAAGCCTCCCTCCAACATCAATTCTCGCCAGCGAAATTGACGCATGTCGTCAATTAGATCCCTATTGATATGGAAGCGGGAGCTTACGTGCTCTCCGGTTCAACAAGTCCAGTTGGCAAATGGCCACTCCACCACCCAGGCGAATGAGCCGTCAACCTCCCCATCAGCGGCGAACGTCTATCTTATTCGACGAGAATTGGAAATGTAGCAGAGGCGATCTTCGTCTTTGAAGCCCAGTAGCATGTTTCGTTGAAGCCAATGACGAGTGCCATGTTGCAATTGGCCATCTCCTCCACTCGTCCGTCAGTCCGTTATACACTTCACCCAACCATCGTCCCCAGCAGTATGCGCTCATGACCTCGTCTTCATCTTGAAATGGGACATTGTTATTGCTTGACTGTGTCTCCTAGGTACCTACCGCCGAAAAGGACCGCGTTGAGCCTCAGCGCCGGCACGCGACCGTTGGGCGGTTGACACTGTCACGAAAGCTAATCCGACCAAGACAATAAAGCGTAACGCTGCATCCGCCCGGTCAGGGATTAGCGTTCCGCGCAGCTTTATTTCAGACGAGACGAAAGGGTGGTCTAACCAAAATGTAAGGGGGACGGGGGCAAGGAACATACCGACCATCCTTGAGCTCGATTGCAACTCACCCTAGTCCCACTTCCGCATCTGGGAGAACTACCCTTACGCCTCCTCCACCCTCGAATGCTTAAAAACTCGATTTCTAACCTGCACCACCACCTGCTGCTACCGAATCCGGACGGCGCATACCGCTAAGGCCCCTACTCCCACACTGCCCGGACCTCCTCTCCAAATATAGCTAAAACCATCGTAACCGCTGCACCCAAGCTAGGCCAAACCCGTAATATCCGAGGCACATAATCGCGCTGGGGAGGTAGCGGAAAAGGGCGAGAAATCACTTGCATGACTGCCAAGGTGGAGTTTTCACCAGGGACAGGGTTGGACGAAGAGTGCATGGACGGTGTGGACGCATTACATAGACGGGGAAGTTGCTTAGCTAAAGAAGATCTTTCATGGGGAGGGAATCGCGCCGGATGTGCCTGAGTATCATAACGCCGGAGCCGCTAGCTGGAGAACAATCCGAAGGGAACCGCAAGCAAGAAGAGTCCGCAAGCGCGGCCGTTCCCTTGTCGTTAACTGCACCACTAGTGTCGACCTCGTATCTCCCGTTACCAGACAGTAAGTGCTCTTACCTCAGAGGTAGATCTGCCCCACCAGGGGTGGAAGTGACGATTCTGAACGCGGGGGAATTCGTCGCTTTCGCAGCCGGATTATATTTGGGAGCCGGGGGTGTTTCCGACTGGCCATCAGCGAGATCGACTTTCAGAGCCCGGGCCGATCGTAAGTATGAGATTTTACTGCCAACTCCATAAGACTATCTTAGATATTCCGACCAAATCTCAACTCACTTTTCTTGCCCACTCTCCCTCCTCCAGGATATCTCAGTTTGATTTTCTGTGGTCTCCAAGAGTCGAGTGAACCAAAGGATCGAACGTTGATAAATGTAGAGATATCTCTGTGAGACGTTAATGATCCTACTTCTATTGTACATTATGTACCGAGCTTCCCAAAACAGTGAGATATCCGAGGAATCCGGAGCGGGTAAATTCAGTCAACATCGGCTACATTAGGTGACTTCAGCAAAGCGAGTCCATCGAGGGTATCCGTCCAATAGCCCATCAGACGTGTGAAATACGGAAAGTTGACCTTTGTAGTGGACGGCAAACCGCTGATTGGAAAGGAGAATGGTTGGATTACCATCGTCCGCGCCCCAGTACTGGGCCGGAAGCCAGAACAAGCGCGAAGAGCATGAGACAACCCAATGATTATGATAATGTAGAAGATTGCAAGGAACACCCCGCGGAACTAAAGGACAAATTTAGCAGCAATGATCAAGGTCTTGGTACTGCGGAATGCTACGAACATACCGGCTTGCGAAAAAGGAGCATTGGTGATGCAACCCGTCTCAGGTTCCGTGTAAGGCTCCCTGGTATTAACATCCCACAATCGAGTAATGCCTTCGGGAGATGTGGATGCCAGGATCTTACCGTCGCGCGAGAACGCAATGGAGTTAACTTCCGACCATAGGGAAGATGCGGGCAGGTTACCAAACGGCATCCAGGTCCGAGCATCCCACAATGTAATAATATCATCTGCGGATCTGGATGCCATAACATTACCATCCGGTGAGAACACAATGCATCTAAGCATGTCACCGTTGCGTGTAGCAGGTTTGAGCGGCTCACGCAGAGGCATGTCGGTCAGAGCATTCCACAACAGAATCTTGTCGGATCCGGATGCGAGAATAGTACCGTCCGGCGAAAATGTGACGGAGGCAATGGCCCGATCGTGACCTGTGAGCGGTTTACCTAGAGGCGCTCTAGTGTGAAGATCCCACAGTCGAACCGTCTTGTCAAAGGATCCGGATGCCAGAATTCTGTTGTCCGGGGAGATAGCAACCGAGCGAACCTCGCCGTTGTGGCCTCCGAGTGGCTCACCCAGATGCGTTGGGTTCTGAGCATTCCACAATCGAATCGTATGGTCACCGTGTCCGGATGCCAGAACATTACCGTCTGGAGACAATGCAATGCAGCGAATCGGGCTTTCGTCGCCTGTCGACGATTCACCCGGAGGTGGCCCGGTCGGAACATCCCACAATCGAATTGTGCTGTCTGGCAAGAACGTACCAGCCGAAGGCGAGTCATCGTAACTTGTATGCGGCTCACCCGGGCGCGCCCCGGTGTGAAGATCCCACAATCGAATGGTGTAGTCCCAGGCTGCGGATGCTAGACATTTGCCGTCTGGTGAGAACGCAATCGCAAAAACTCCATCAGTGTGACCTGTGAGCGGTTCTCCTAGGGGTGTCCCGGACTGAATATTCCACAATTGGATCGCGCCGTCCTCAGCTCCGGATGCCAGAACCTTGTTGTCTGGCGAGAACGCAACGGAGTAAAGCTCGCGATTCTGACTGGAAAGCGGTTCACCCATAGGCGTCCAGGCTTGAGCATCACACAACCGAATCGTGCCGTCCTTGAATCCGGATGCTAGAACCTTTCTATCTGGCGAGAATACAACGAAGTTAATCTTGCCATGGTCGACTGTAAGCGGTCCACCCAGTGGCACCCCGGCCTGGAGATCCCATAATTGAATCGTGCCGCCCTGAGCTCCGGATGCCAGAACCTTGCTGTCTAGCGAGAATGCAACAGACTCAATCAAGCCATTCTGACCGAAAAGTGGTTCACCCATAGGCGTCCAGGCTTGAGCATCCCACAACCGAATCGTGCCGTCCTTGAATCCGGATGCCAGAACCTTTCCATCTGGCGAGAATGCAACTGACTCAACCACGCCGTAGTCGAATTTAAGCACTTCACCCAGGAGCACCCCGGTCTGGGGGTCCCACAGTTGAACAGTGCCGTCCCAGGATCCGGATGCCAGGATTCTACTGTCTGGCGAGACAGCAACCGAGGTAACCCTGTTGGAGTGGCCTCTGAGTGGTTCGCCCAGAGGGGTTCCAGTCTGAGTATCCCACAATCTAATCGTTCCGTCCAAAAATCCGCATGCCAGAGTTGAACCGTCGGGCAAAAATGCGACTACAGTTGCATCTGAACCTCCATCAGATGCCACCCAAAGATAGCGCGGCCATGTCAATGGTTGAACACCACGCATAGTTCGCATCTTTGCATGCTTTCCATACCACTCCCAGAACTTTGTCATCTGTGGACAATGAGTAAGGGCTGAAACATAGATATGCAATGCCCCAAATGAAATTGGCTCTGAGAATGCAGCGATGAACCGGTGGGTATCATTCCAGAGGTTTTCTAATGCACTTGAGTTGCACATCTCTGTTGGGAATTGCTATATCTGCCAATCAGCTCATGTTGTCGGATTTTAGGATCGTGGGGGAGTTGCGGGCTTACCGACAGCCACTGATGCATGCGCTTCGCTGCAATCATTGCTTCGCTGGTAGCTCCAGTAACACTCATCACTTCGAGCCAGTAGAGAACCTTTTCCTTGCTGAAGATCTGGAAATCGGCTTGCAGGCTGCTTGCACCATCCCTTCTTAGCTCTGACCATTGTGTTCCTTCGGTCAGATGAATGGACCAAGCTCGGCAGCAGTAACGAAGGGAAGTAGACACCTCCCGGTCCACAATGTCCTGAATCTCTGAGTTTGGTGTTGAAATATCTGACAAATTGCAGATATTCTCCTTCAGACATCGTACCATCAGGTCAAGGCACATTCCCGCTAATTGCTTGTGGTGTCGTTTCATATCGGTATAGTAGGCTCGATCACTGCACCGTTGTTGGCTAATAAGAAGATCTCGGATGGAAGTATGCATGAGACATAGCGCTTCGCTTGATGAGGCGGGGATAAGCAGGAGAGAGTGGAGGTCTGCCAGAATGTCTTGACAAAGAAACTGTGCGAAGTGATCTTCATTTTCATCTTCGAAGATGCTTCCCTTTACGCTCCATAGAAGAGTGGCAATGACTTCGATGGAAACAGGGTACGGCGCCACCACTAGGATGCCTAGGATTTGAGATAGCAGCTCTCGCCTCGGTGAGTCCAGTCCACTGTTATCGAATGCTTTGGAAAGGATTTGGTGGTACAAGTCGTCGAGTCCACTCCACATAGATGCTCGCTTCAGCAACTCACGCAATCGATGATCAGGTGACCGGCTGCCGATGTACGTCGTGGCAGTACGGGCCCACTGGAATAGGCCTTGGGACATTTCCACCAACTGGTCCACGTCGCTGTGAGAGGGCCAGTCTGGGGAAAGGCCATGCTCTTCCCTGATCTGCTTGAATGCTTGTTTGAAGAACCGCGCGAGGTCATCGATGACATCGGGAGACGAGTCCAAGTTTTCTACTTGCCACGTTCTGGGTTCTAGAGTCCGAAGGAGTGGGACTTCTGGGCGACATGTTAGTAGAAATTTGATATTGATGGGAAGGGATGAAGAGTGTCGATCTATGAGTTTGACAAAGTCCTCTGCATCTTTAGAGTTTGAGCATTCATCGAGAGCATCGACCACGATGAGGATAATATGAGACGGATCTTGTAGCGTCGACAGGGGACCAATAAAGAGGGTCTCGAATTGGACGCTGAGTCGTTGGTCTGCGATGTCCTCATTCTCTCGCACGCTCTCCAAAACCGCATTTCTGACTTCCGGAACCAGACTGTTCCCTAACTGCCTTGCAAGGGCACAAACAATTCTCCTGTTCACCGCATCCTGTCCTCGACGAAAATGGAAGATAGCACAAGTGGCTCGGTATTGCCAGCTGTGGGCCACCGTAGACGCGAGGGTTGATTTGCCTCGACCAGCCATTCCGCGGATCCATAGTACCCGGCTTGTCGTGGATGTGTCTCTTATCCAATTGTGAGTCCGTTCCAATATTTGTACTCTCGTTCCTGGTAGGCAAACGGCGTCGTCGATCGCGTTTCCGAGAGCCCCATATTTTCCATCTCCGAGACAGTTAAGGAGGCGACGGCGTTCTTCCTGCAGATGATTGTTTTCTAAATTCACATTTATCAGAGAAGGTTTCAGCTTCGACTACATACAGCTTACGCAGTTCGTCTATCAGGGTGGCAGTATTCAAATTGACAAGCATCTAGTTGAGAAGTTCGTTAGGCGCCGGGCTACAAAAAGCCTAGATGCAATACTGACTTGCATTGCTTCCCATGTGTTCAACGCAGCCCCTTCCCACTGCTTCCGGCCTGCTTCATGGTCGCAACAAGATAATGCTCCAGGGAAATGCCTCGAGGAATACAAGGCGTTAAATTCGCGTTGTACGGATTGGAGTTGTCTGTGCACAGTATTAGCATGCCTATACGACTGCTCAAAAAGTCGTTTTACGTGCCCTTTAACATCACTGATGCAAGCTGCTATCTCCTCCTCCCCCCGGCCACTCAATCCTTTCCGCAATTCATCGAGAAAGATGGCCAACTTCCACGCATTGGAGTCGAGCGCATTAGCCACGTTTTGGTTTCTATCGATCGTCTGCCAAAATGGCATCAGCGGTAGGAACAACAAAAGGAAATGCGCTTGACAGCACCTTGACTATTTCCATAAGCTGGAACCCCACTTCCGTAGCGGCCCTAATGTATCTCCCGAAAACAGGGATGGTTTTGGAACTCAACTCTAGCCTCCGTAATATCCCCAGTGCTGGTGAAAATATTCCTCTGGCTGCTAAACTGCAGGTTCCTTCTGTAGCAAAGCCCGGGACTGGGGCGGGACCGGTGGCGGTCGCACTTGAGCCTCCCTCTGCAGGAACCGTATCCGAGATCTAAAGCCACGGTGTTCGAAAATAAGAAATGGAATGGAATGGCATGATGTCAAGACTTACATCGAGGTCCATGGCCCAATCTTCTCCAACGCCGGTATCGGCAACGGAGCGACTACCGGATCTTGCGGGCAAATCGGACATTTCGGGAGAAATTTGTCCCCACAGCTATATAGCACCAAGTGTAACTTTCAGAATATGGGTTAAGAAGTTAAAGTTCAGCGATGGCTAACCTCCCAAACGACGTCTCGCATCGTCGGTCGAGCTGCGGGGTTAGGATCCCAGCAACGCCGCATCAGGTTCCAGAGGGGATCAACGTCTGGTAAGCCCGGGTGATCCTCTGGTTGAGGTGGCTGGTTATTCATTACACGGGAGAGAATGGTTGATTCACGGAGGGAGATAAACGGAGGGTACCCGCTCATTACCTAGCGCAGATATATATTCGGCTCGCTCAGCGCTCCTAGGCCCATCGCCCGACTTGCGCAAACTCACAGTTAAAATAAGCCCGCCGAAAGCATAGACATCAGACTGGCATGTCGGCTGCCCTCCACAGAAAAGTTCTCGCGCTTTGTACCTAAAGGTTCCCTTTGGCGTATCGCTCGTTGTGAATCCGCTCGGGATGTCGGGACCGTGCAAAACGCGACTCAGACCGAAATCGGAGAGCGCGGCTTCGCGCAAATTGTTGATAAGGACGTTTTCCGGCTTTATATCGGCGTGGCAAATGGGAGGGGTTCGTGAATGGAGATGCTCGAGACCGTAAGCTGCTTGATAGATCTGCGGTAGGGTATGAAGTCAACTGTGACGAAGGGGAAAAGTCAACGTGGACGCACTAATGTAAGCTTATCCGATCGAGAGAGACTAGGGTTCGCCTGTACGTAGTCTAGTAGACTTCCGTGGTGGCACCAAGGACTAATGAGCCGTGCTTCCGGTTGGGAACGGTAACCGAGGAAGGGGTGGAGGTTGCGATGCTCTACCCGGCTCCAGACGAAGGCTTCTCGCGCGATACGCTAGTCGTCGCAAGGTGTAAGCAGAAAGTCATGGTAAATAAACTGAACTAAAAACCACTGACCATTTCTGCCCTCCTAGTCAGCTCGGCTTGCGTCGTTTGTTGGTTTCTTGGGATGAGGGCCTTGAGTTCTTTGACTGCGACCTCGATTCGTTCTCCTCGAGGGTTCGTCCAAAAACCGTGATAGACGTCTGCATATCCACCACGAAATTTGGGACGATCACCAACTTCCAGAGCGCCCGCGAGCTCCTCATCTCTCTCGAAGACCGCGAACTGCCGGCCAGGTTGAACGAGCGACCCAGTGTCCATCTGACGGCGCGGTATAAGTTGCTTCTAGTATTCCTGAGTTACTTGGTTTCTATTACGTACGAGCAAACGGCACGGAAACGGATCAGCGACACCGAGCGACAACCTCTCCAGCGCTTAGATAAATTTCAATCCCTCATACCTTGGTGGTCGTACCTGAGACTGAAGAAGTGGACGTTATTTTGAAATATGTGCACAAGAGGCAGAAGAGGCGAAGGGGGTGGTGGTACAGAAGTTGGGGGATCAGGCTCGCCTCGTTGAGGAGGCGTGTTGAGCAATGACTCGCGTGACCGGTCGGGCGTTTCTAGAATTTCTGTGCTTTTCGATCTGGAGTGCATTTCTTTGATCATCATCGTTCTGTTGGCCGCCCTTTTAATCAGCGGGGATCTAAGGAACGTTTGCATCGGATCGGAGAGACATCCTCTTGGGCATATCTAGAACGCGTCAGGGCTCGTGCGTAGCTCGAGACATGGGCGCTCGAGCTCCCTCGGCGGATGTCCAGCTTCGGGGGTATTATACTGCACGGTTGCAACAACGGCTTGTTTCTGATCAGCACTAAAGAGTATACGTATGGGTGGTAATATGTCTCAAGGATAAGCTCAAGTCTGCCCAAGAAAGGGGATTCAATTCTGGTGAATGGAGAGGCGTTCCTTGGCGGCGCGGAGTTCGAAATCGTTCAGTGGTTGTGGTGCGCCGGCCAGTTGCGCTTACGAGTTGGCAATTGTGCCTCATCGCTTTGAGTAATTATGCGCGATAATCTATGGCATCTGTCCTTGCTGAGATATTGAGAGCGCCCGGAGGGGGTGAGCGTCACTGGTGCGAAATCGTTGAAAAGGATCGACACTAACGTGAACCGTGGCGGTGCGTGCCTGGTCCGTGCGCGACCATGAGCGCGTCGACCATCCCTCCCCGGAACGGCACAAGTCTCCCTCCAATCATTATTACTTTGACTCCCATAGACCGATCAAAGCTGTAACCATGGAAAACCATCAAGGAAATGACGGGGGAAAATGGGTCGAATGCTCCCCATTCCAAGCCTAACCCGACAAATCGCAGGTCCTTCATCCAGGCAAGAGCACAATCACCGCCCACTTCAATGACAAGCCAATATCATACATGTATATATGTGTTCGATACAAGAGGACGGGAGATGGTTGTCCCCGTGGCCGAGGGGCTCGTCCAGAGGAGCTCATGACCCATGTCGAGTCCAACCTTGGCGGTCAGTCGGTATTACAATTCACCCAAGCCACCCTGTATATCAGCATATGCACCCATGGCTTGGTCATTACCTACACGCGGGGCGGGACTAATGCTTAACCTGCCTCTCTCAGGTGCTAGGTAGCCAAAAGCAAAATCACTGTGAAGGTCGGAGCGCCGAGGACGATGGTCGCGTGAACGTTGGAACCCGGAACAACGACCAAGCAATCAACTCTCCAATGCGTTGAAGGAGCATTAGCACTGCATCCCCTCAGTACGAGCTAGCCTTCGTTGCGTTGCATTTGTTCGACTGAAACAAGGGCTTCGCCTAGATGTATGCTTCCTATCGAACAGGAGCGAGACGCGAAGCTACCGACGGCGCACGATCCCGACGGGACACGGCTACCAAGTCTCACATCTGGAGGGCGTCACCGACATCGCTATCATCTCGGGAGCTTTCAGGTATTACTGGAGACTCCGTTTCCCAATCTCTTCCCTCGCCGCGTTGAACCGGACGCAGGCTACAAATGTAGACCGGTTCCTCTCCGCACAAAGCCAAGACCACTTTGTCCACCGAGCCCAAAGTTGCCATACCCAATCGTCAACATACACTATAAAGCACCAGGCCAGGCCAACGAGCCTAAGGACTTCATATATGGCGTGTGGGTGGGATTGTCGCAAAGCAACATAGCCGGGGAGCATTCGAGAGACGCTGCAGAGGCTTCGGATGACGAAGCTGCCCAGCAACCGCAGGTCCTTCACAGGGAGAACTTACGCTGCAAATATCAGAGCCATAACGCCGAGCCTGGAATGAAATTGCTCGACGACGCTGGTAACACAACCAGAGTCCATCAAATCCTCCCAACCGCCCTCTTTGCCATTAATCCCACCACCGCCGACGCCTTACCCAGCTCTGCCAGAAGACACTCCTACACTTATTTTGGGCGCGCGAGGAGCGATTTTGGATGCGGCGGACTTTGCGCTGGATGAACCTTGGGATACGGAGCGCTCCCGGAAGCCCCTGACTCCGAGGGAAATTACTACGGAGACAACCCTCCATATTCTTGTACAAAGGTTAGCATCTAGACTAGGTATCTTTCTCGTGGACTAAAGCGGGAATATTGACCCGCATTTTGTCTATATCGTTTAGCTCCAGACAGCGATCTGCGAACCGTCTTACCTGACCTCGATAGCATCCCATTACGACCTTCATTCCCGTCTCAGAGAGGACACCACTTACGTCCCTTCCACCGGAGGCCGCAAGCCTGGCTCCACGTCCTCCTGCTGAGCACTCACCGGACCAAATTGCCAAGCAGCCCGATGCCTAGCTCCTCTCCGAACACCTTCTGGGCAAAGGGGGACAGCCTTAACCGCCGTGCCCAAGCTCGCAAAAGTGTGATCAAACACTTAGAGGGGCCGAGGTGGATCCGCACCAGTTGGCGGGCAAGTGACGATTCTGAACCTAAAGGATTATTCGGCGCCTTCGCCGGTTATCTTTGGGAGAGTGGCGTTCCCGACTGCCCCTGCGAGATCGACTTTCAAACCACTCGCGAGGGATGACACGATGATTGACGTAGCACCTCGTCACTGCAAGCAATCCGGTCCGACAGTGGAAGGGGGTGCGCCGAGGTTGGACCTGCTCCTTCATTCCAGGAGGACGTACCAACAAGTTTCAGCCCGGATGTTCAGCTCCTCTCCAACGAACGAGAGAAGAGTTCAATTTAGACCAACATCAGACAAACGCCTTCTCCCTTTCCTTCCCACCTACGGTATGCGACAAGACAAGGGAAATTCGATGACGAAAAGTCGAGGATGTGAGGCTGTTGGCCGATCCGGGCTTTGGTACAACATGAAGTTAATTTTTGGTCTTCCTTTAAATTAGCTTCTTTTTTAGTGCTGGTATGCATATTTTTATAACATGATCTAATCCGTTCCTCGAAGGTTTTTATTACGGCTTTTTGGAATTCTGGTGTCACGTTGAGCTTGGCCGAAGGATTATATATTGAGACAATCCCGGGTGCTCTTCCATGGCCACCCAACGCCAGGCAAGACCTCCAGTGAGGTTCCGTGTAAATGTAATGAATGATTCCTTGTTACAGCCGCACGCACGGGATATGGTTTGTATTCAAAGGAGCTAATGACACTAATGATGTAACGCTTCCGAAACATTAAAAATGGAAAGGCTACCGCTGGAGACGATGGCGAGGCTCTGATTTGAAAGGAGGATGATAGGAGACTCGTCTACCCAGTACTGAAACGGAAGCCAGAGCACGCGCGAGGTGGTGGATGTGAGCCAATGATCATGAAGTCTGAGCAAAGCGGATGGAGTAGTCGCAGGCGCCCGGT
>WSTY01000204.1:0-10856 GCA_019633465.1 Tulasnella sp. 417
TACGTTGAGCTCGGGGAGGAGGAGGAGATGGATAGAGCCTTGGAAGGGTTCTTGAAAGCTCGATCGGTCACCTCTGCGTTGAAAAGTGTCAAGATAGAGGATTCGGGTGAACACTGTACGCGTATGTGGGGCCGAGGCCAAGGGTGGTCAAGGATTTGAGAGAAGAGAGCCAACCAGTGGCTGTGACGTCGTGCAGTCAGAATATATGGTGTATGGAATGATGCGTTGAGCAAGTAGTGATTAATATGTTCTCGTTGACGATTGCCTGAATCGAAACGGCGCTGAACGCCTATGGGTAGTGGTGTTGCCAAAACGGAGCGGAACCATCTGTTCCAGGAGGCCGTGTCTAGATTCCGCTAAAATGTACATCAAAAATTACATACATCGTCCGCTTCACACAGGAACAGGGCATTGGAACGACTTGGGGCGCTTCGGTGGGGCTCTCAGGACTTGCTTAACCCCTGACGGACTTGCCTTGCGCAATATCATCCTGGGATACGTTGCCCTGGACTGACAGGAGGCTCGACCGGCTCAACAAGGTGACAAAGGCTCAACATGAGAAGGTGACAGTCACATACCAGTGCAAGCCCCTAGCAGAACCCGACTCACTGACGGCTCAATCGCCTTCAGAGACACAAAACACGCGAATCAAATAAAGATATATTTTAGGACACTTTTGATGTATATCTCGGTTTAGTTTAGCTATGCGGAGGGCGGGGAAAAATCAGTTGGGAGGCCTAGGGTCTGGGGGCTCGTTAATATCACACCAACTGTAGAAGCAGCGTTTTGATTTTAGAGGCGGGTTGACGAGCAACCCAACGGAAACGGCTGTAATCAGAGGGTCGGGGATACACAGGAAAAACACTGCTCTGGATGTGCAAACCCTTTCGACGAATTACTCGAAGGAAAGTCGAGAGGGGGGTTGATGGATGGAACCGGAGTTTGGCCCCGAGAAAACACAACTAGAAAACACAACGAGAAAACACAACAAAAACACAGAATTGTTGAGTCCTACTAATCTCTATCAACTTGAACCCAATCACCGCTCTCAACGGGGCTGAGCGCCGACACTCCGCAAAAGCTCTCTTCTGAACAGCCATTCGCACCGGATGCTTCAGACTTCGATGCCAAGTTTGGCGATCTCACGCCGGAACCCCTCAATCCGTCCAACCGCGTATCCGATATAGTCAAATTCACTCCCAATGTCTCCGGCGACCTCGACGCCGTCTCGGGCTTGCAGGATACCCCACATCATTGCCATTACGTGGCTGGAAGGACTCCATGCCTGAACCAACCCCTCGAGATGGTCAAACTGATCCTTGAGGTTGGGATTGTTGTCCGCTACGACGAGTTCTTCTGTTGTAAGCGGCGTCTTTGAAGCCGGTAAGAGAAGGTCCGGCGTCGATGGTGCAGTGGGAGGCGGGGAGATGTACGCCTTGTAGAAGTTCTGGCGTTGCTCGAGGGAAGGATAACGATCGGGATTGAAAAGCCATGGTGTCGTCTCAGATAGATAGTTGAATGTCCACTCATTGAAATGATTTGCGATGTCAAAGGCAGCAGGGTTCAACGAGGCGTATTCAAAATCTATGAGGATAATCTAAAAGGACACATAACCATGTATATTTAAGTCATGAGTTCCCTTGAAAGTTAGTTATACATACTTGGTGGTGAGCCGGTCGATTTGCGGGCCCCGTCGTCAGTCGCAAGAGGTTGTCACACCGGGCATCATTGTGCGAAAAGACTCGGTCACTCTCGCCGTGCTCTTTTTCATAGTCTTCGAGCCACGTCCAGTATGCTCTCCATTCCTTTTCTAATCGGTTCAGGTCAACGGTTTGGACGACGTCGTGCCATGGATGGTCTTCTGGTATGATCTGCTTTTCCAACGCCTCCAGAAAGGTCCGAACCACCGGAAGATAAGCTTGGTAGGTCGTAAGCACAGAGACATCGGTTCTCGTGCCTCCGCCTCCGTCAGGCATCACCTCTTCAATGTTCACACTATGCAGCTCTGCCATCCGAAAACCAATCCATCGGCTTATTTCAGGCACTCTCATCTCTTCCTCGGTCAAAGGGCGTCAAAGTATTCCTCTACACGACCATTACCAAACGTTCCGAAGATTCGTGGGCCGATTTGATAAACGGATGACAGCTTGTACAACGCAAAAACTTCGCTCGCCCGCTGGATGACATCCGAGGTTGAGGGCCCATAAATCCGTAAAAGTACTTTGCAAGGCGGGGATCCAACACCGGGGGCAGAGATAAAGAAAACGGTGTTGGTCAATGCTCCTGAAACCTTTTCCACTTTGATGTCTTCGATCCTAAGATTGAGACCCTCCCAACTAGCCACCAGCAAGTCTGTGCAGAAGAGCGTGAGGACAAGGCTGACAAATTTCTCACTCTCGTAACGGCTGAATGAGTTAGAAGATGTGAGCTAGTGTCTAAGGATGCACATACATGGCTGAGTGAATTCGTGAAAAGAGACGTACCGATAGTCTAGCAACTTTTCAGAATGAGGGATGCCTTTAACTGTGGCTTCTTCTCCCTCAACGGCTCGAGGATATGGATCAAAAGTGGCAGTCGTCCCGACAGATTGGATGTTCTGATGACTGAAGGTCTAGAGTGTCTTTGATAACATTCCGAATATGCTGCAGAAGATGTCTGAAGGTCTAAAGGTTCAATAAGGCCACAGGTAGGGGCCCGAGATAAGCGCACATGACTTGCGGATTGTAATCCAAGTTGCTAGATACCCCTAAAAATGGCTATGAGTCTGAGAAAAAAAGAGACTCCTAATCGACCAACTGTAGAAAATGGCGCCCCTAAGCAGCTGATATGAAGTTGGTTTGTGGCGGAAGCTTAAGTCAAGTCATACGTTGTGTCGGAACAAACATCCTGGTTCGCACGGATTATGATGCTCTCAGGCTGAGCGCACGCTTATGTGATCATGTGGTTCCTCCGCTGGCGCAGTGGGCAGCATCCCAAGCAAACAAACTCGGGACTTGATCTCGATGAGCGGCTGAGAACAGCTTTCTTGGGTCACTCGGGCCCCGGCAGTTCTTTGATGCACTCATCCTCATTCCGGTTTGTCTTGTTGCTGCTCCTTGGCTAGCAGAGCCATGGTTCAAGAAACCGCTAGACTCACAGTCATGAACCATTTAATTTGGTTTGTCCGGAATCTCGTACCACTAGAATCCCACATGCAAGTGTTGCCCCGGATCCGAGAGGAGCTGGGGCGCGGTAGCACGAGCTCACTTCAGAGATTTCTCTGGGCCCTATCTTCACATTTTTGTTTGTTATCTCTTAGAAGACAGGCAAATACAATCCAAGTTATTTGGAAGGTCCAACTTGGTGGGTCAGAGCTAGAAGCCAGATGACATACATTCCGGCTCACGACTTGGTAACCTTGGACTCGGAAGCGGGTCCTGGTTGCACCAAGCGAGAGTTTTGATGGATATCTGTCTTATTCTTCCCGGCTAGTGCTGTCGATGTTTTGGTAAAACTTGAAGTCCTGTTGAAACCCTTTGGGACTCAACGGGCTCCGTCGTAGTGAAGCGAGTGAGTGTGAGAGCGTGGTTCGGTGCTTTCGGATCTAACCGTCACGTTTCACCACACCAGGCGGCGCTTCAACCTCCTCTAACCGCCAACGTTAAAGTCTATCAGACCGGGTATGAGGAGCCCAGAACTATCTTTTGGAAAAGAATCTGAGATCTGTTCAGCGACCGAGTTACATATTGTCAGCAGTGCATGTATGTGACTCTGCTTAACCTTTTAGGGCAGCCGAATGGACAGTCTCCCGCAAGAACTCTTCATCCAAATACTCTTCCATGTAATTGGAATGCGACATCAAGCTTATGGGAGATCTCCCCTCACTCAGGTCTCTTCAGCTTGGAAGCGAGCGATCGAGAGCTGCCACCTATTGTGGACTGAAGCGTTAGTACACGGCGGCCCAGAACCCCTGCAAAAAGTACTCTCCCATAACCTGCACGGACCCATAGACGTCATACTGAACATGAATCTCCCAAACGTGGCGAGTGAGGAGACCCTCGCACGACTGGCCTTGGTCTCCGAGCACTCGAGCCGCTGGAGGAGCTTGTCGGTTGAAGGAGTCCTCACGAACGACCTGATTGTCCACTTCGAAAAACCCACACCAAAACTAGAAAGCATCTTCATCGTCGCCGACATATGGCGATACGAACGTCCACGGTCAATAGAGTTCGGACAAACGGGCAACTTCCGCGAATTACACTTGGCGTCAATCGGCATGGGTTGGAATTCCCCCCGCGTCTCCGGTCTCAAACTTCTGAGGTTACATTCTCTCAGCAGACATCAGACGCCTTCTGTTGAGCAGCTCGTAGCGTGCTTAAGAGCATCTCCTGAGCTCGAGGTGCTGGTCCTCAGCGAACTCGCTGGATCGGCTGCAAGCCCCACGACGCAGCCAGAGGAAATTGCATTCCAATTCCTATCTCTCACTACTATCGCTCTCTATAAGATCCCTAAAGATATTCTGGAATTCGTCATGTTCTCTCTCAAGGCTCCAAACTGCAACTCATTAAGGGTTTGGGACTTGGCCATTTCGGTACTCAGATCAACCCGGATGGTCGACCTCCTCAAATCCAGCCTCTACCGACACATCTCTTTGAAAAACACATTCACCTTACGATATAATGAAACTCAAGGGAATTTCGTGTTCCAGGATCGCGATTGTGTCGTTCTAAACGGCTGGATTCAAGATACGGATCCAGGAGATGCATCCGGAATTGTCATAGGATTCCAGCCAGTGTCAGGCACGCTTCCTGGTGAGGAGATCCGCCAGCTGTTGGGTAATTGTTACCCTCTGCTCTGTGGCGTGCTCGCGGACGCCTTTGTTCCGCAAGATTGGTTCGGGGTCACATTACTGCTCGAAAACCAACGTTGGTCAGATCTTGACCCAAACGGACTGCTTTCGTTCCATCCATGTGCATTCCCTCTTCACCTTTTCAGACACTCACCATTCATCACACGAATCACCATGGAGGGATGGTACAAATGGGCACCGGTTCTCAATTACCTCTCCGAGCCGCAAAAGAACCTTGCGACAGGGGAGGAGTCCTGGGTTTGTCCCCGTCTACAGTTCGTGGAGCTCGTAAAGGACCTACAATACGTTGGGCTCGGGGAGAAGGAGGATATGGATAGAGCCTTGGACGGTTTCTTGAAAGCTCGATCGGCCACCTCTGCGTTAAAAAGTGTCAAGATAGAGGATTCGCGTGAACGTTGCACGCACATATGGGACCGGGATCAGGGGTGGTCTGTAATACCCGAGAGGGTAGCTAACAAGTCGCTGTGACGGTGTGTGAATCAAACCATATTGGGCGTATGAAATCACGCACTAGGCGGGTAGTAGTCAATATGTACATCTCCTCTGGTCATTCCGTGAACCGATGCGGCACTGAACACAGCAGATGTTGGTGCTTCCAAAACGGAGCGCACCTGTCTACTCCACAAATCCAACAGGAAGGGACGGGCCTAGATTCAGCTAAAACATACATCCAAAATTACACAGTGCCCATTTCACACAGGAACAGAGCATTGGAACGGCCTGGGGGGGTGTTGAATGTTGACTACTGACATCTAGAGCCCATCCTGCTCTTGCTGCTACTGACACAAGAGGATCAGTCATGAGATCGCAAAACAATGTGTTGTAGAGTGCTTACCAACTTCGATCGTTCGGCGGGGTTGCCCAACGGCGTTGGCTTGTGAGGTTGCAGGTGGAAGTATTCCGCCACGAATGGTCGTAGGACCAGAGCCCAAAGTTTCATTGTGGGGATGTGGAGCGCGGAAGCGTCATCCTGAGAACCGGTGCTATTTTAGCACCCAGTATCGTCCGCCTGAGTTCCAACGAAGGGAGTTTCTCTCCTTCAACGCATGCCACACGCGGGGGAAAGGATAAGCCATGACGTGCAAGGTCGACACTGCTCTTTTCAGGAAGTCCATATGATTATCGTGTAGCTGGTAGCAACGCGATGATTTGGGTGAGCACGAACGCGTCAACGGTTCAGCTCGGAATTACACGGCTCTCTCGGATCTAACGTTCACGTCCACCACACTCGGTTGGAGCTTCCACCTCTTCTAACCGTCAACATCATCGTCTATCAAACGAAGTCTGAGGAGCCCATAGGCACCTTTCCAAAAAAGTCGATATCTAAGGTCCGTTCAGCGATCGAGCTACGCTTTGTCGGAGGTTTATGGGTGTGACTCCAACTTACCTTTAGGGCATTAGAATGGACAGTCTCCCGGAAGAGCTCTTCATCCAAATAATCCTCCGTGTCATTGGTACTCGTGATCAAGTAAAAGGAAGATCTCGCCTTCTTGAAGTCTCTCCGGCTTGGAAGCGAGCCATTGAGGGCTGCTATATGTTTTGGACTGAAGCGATAGTGCACGGTGGCCCAGAACCCCTGCAAGAGGTGTTATCCCACAACCCACTCGGCCCCCTAGACGTCAGGTTAAGGATTACCTTACCAAAAGTGGCCGACGAGGAGACTCTCGCACAACTGGCCTTTGTCTCCGAGCACTCGAGCCGCTGGAGGAGCTTGTCGATTGAAGGACTCCTCACGGATAACGTGATCGCTCACTTCAAAAATCCCACACCAAAGCTTAAAAGCATCTGTATAATCGCTTACCTGGGGGCATTCAACCCTACCCGGTCATTAGAGTTCGATCAAATGGGGAACTTCAGCAGATTACACTTGACGTCAATCGACATGGATTGGAACTCTCCTCGTCTTTGTGGTCTCAGAGTTCTGAGGTTGCATTTCCTCAACAGAGAGCAGACACCCTCTCTTGAACAGCTCGCTGCGTGCTTACGAGCCTCTCCCGAGCTCCGGGTGCTGGTCCTCAAGGACCTCACTGGATCTGAAGCAAGTCCCGTGGCGGAGCCCAAAGAAATAGCATTTCAATTCCTTTCTCTCACTACTATCTATGTCTGCAGCATCCCCGCCGACATTCTAGAATTCATAATCCTCTCTCTCAAGGCTCCCAACTGCAATTTATTGTCATTTTCGTCCTTGAACGTGTCGATGGCCAGATTAACGGACATGATCCTTCACCTCAAATCCCTCCTCCACCGACATATCTTTTTCAGAAATACGTTTACATTACGCTACATTGAAATAAGTAGCTCTATTTCGTTTCTGGATTCTGATCGTCTTCTTCCTCCAAGCCACCTGATTCAAGATTGGGATCCAGGAGAGGGACCAGGAATTTCGGTAGGATTTCGGCCAGCGCCAAATCTGTATCCTGGGGAGGAGCTCCATCGTTTTTTGAATGACTGTTATCCCTTGCTCTGTGACGTACTCGCGGACTTGCTAGTTCCACAGGATGCGTTTCAAGTCACATTGCTACTGGACCACCAACAGCGGGAAGGTTATCACGTGAACGACCTGACTGGCTTGCATCCGTCTACCTTCCCCCTCCACCTTCTTAACCATTTACCATTCATCACACGGATCGCCACGAACCGCTGGTTCAACTGGTCAGCGATCCTCGACTATCTCTCCAAGCCACAAAAGAACCCTGCGACAGGCGAAGAATCCTGGCCATGCCCCAATTTACAGGTCGTGGAATTCGAAAAGGAGCCAGAATACATTCCGCCTTCGGAGATGGAGGAGATGCACAGAGTCTTGGACGGGTTCGTAGAAGCTCGATCGGCCACCACTGCGTTGCAAAGTGTCAAGTTTCCTAATGAGGGTGCAGACTGCGTGCGCATCTGGGACCGAGGTCAAGGGTGGTCCGTAGTATCCGAGATGGTAGCTCCCGGGTCGCTGTGACGGTGTGTGGATCAAACCATATCTTACGTATGGAATGAGGCACTAGGCCGGTAGTAGTCAATATATACTCCTCTAGTCATTCCGTGAACCAAAGCGGCACTGAACGCAGCGGATGTTGGTGTTTCCAAAACGGAGCGTAACTGTCTACTCCACAAATCCAACAAGAAGGAACGGGTCTAGATTCAGCTAAAACATACATCCAAAATTACATACAGTGTCCACTTCACACAGGAACAGAGCATTGGAACGACCGGGGGGGGGGGGGGGGAAAGTTGAATGTTGAACGCTGACATCTAGAGCCCATCCGTATCTTGATGCTACTGACACAAAAGGGTCAGTCATGAGATCGCAAAACAATGTGTTGTAGAGTGCTTACCAACTCCGATCGTTCGGCGGTGTTGCCCGACGCCGTTGGTTTGCGAGGTTGCAGGTGGAAGTATTCCGCGACGAACAGTCGTAGAATGAGAGCCCATCGCTTCATTGTGGGCACGTGGAGTGCCGAAGCGTCATCCTGAGAACCGGCGTCATATCAGTACCCAGTATCGTCCGCCCGAGTTCCAACGAAGGAAGTTCCTCACCCTTAACGAATGCCAAACATGAGGGAAAGGATCAGCAATAACGTGCAAGATCGAAACTCCTCTCCTCAAGAAGTCCATATGGTCGTCGTCGATGTAACTAGTACCAACGTGATAGTTTGTCCGAACCATGAAGAAGCTGTCCCACTCTTGCCACGTATACGCCTTGTTATGCCCATGATCGTTGAAGTACCCATCGTTTCCCAAGCGGCGTTCGGATGATACCATGTGGTCGAACAACCAAGCGGTGGGGGGGAAGTACGATTTGATGAGAGGCTTCTCGGCGCCAAGAAGGTCGAGGAGAACAAGGCACTCGATGTTGGATAACATGGTTTCTCCACGGCTGTATCGGGGGGATGACTTTTGGCTTGGTTCGAGGTAGGTCTTTTCCCATTTCTCGGCGAGGTGTCTACCGTAACGGGGTGCTTTCAGTTAGGTGCGTTCGCGCGTGGAGAACACCAAGCCGCGTATAATTACCTGGCGCCATAAGTGTGGTCGCTACCCCTCCAGTCGACGAAAGCTTCCTCTCCATCGAAGAAGACGAGCTGCAATGTTGTCTCTAGCTTCTCCTTGTCTTCATTATTCTTGGAGGCCTTCAACTGCTTCTGGCGGTCTTCCAGGAGTGGGGATAAGGTTTCGGCGACATCGAGGATGAAAGCGCAGGGTGCTGCCGAGTCCGTCGCGCCTACAAACTGAGAGCATTCAATTTTCTGAACAGGATTCTCGGAAGAGGGGTACCGAAGGGCGCTTACCTGGTTATCTGGAGGATTGGCAAAGTATTTCGAGTCGAAGTGAGCCGCTAAGATGAGGCGTTTAGGCGCATTCGGGTCCCAAGTAGCGATGATATTGGTGAACTGCTTCTTGCCGAGAGGCGTATTTTCTTCGAAAGTATCTTCTTCGATATGCCAGTTGAGTTTCTTGAGAACGCTGACGATGTACTGGCGGACTTGGGTATTGTTGGCGGTACCAGCTGCGACATCAGCGGAACTGGTTAGTTCGTCGAGCTGGAGACGCCTCGGGTGCATCGCACTGACCTGGCCTGGGTATCAACATATGTGAGAGATGGGTGTTTGGGTCTGTTGGATCCAGCGTCTTCGCGGGGTCTCCTAGTCCGACAAGCGCGCTCAGGTCATGAGATTGAAGCGTTGCGAGCGTTCGTCGTTGAGCAGTTTGAGCGTTGGCAAAGAGGGACGAGCTGTCTAAAATAAGGAGCAAGCATGCTACTAGCAAAAGGATGAGCGCCCGAGGGCGAAGAGAGGACATTGCAGCCGTCGTCCACGTTGACCGTCGAGGTAGTCGTGGTCGGAATTGGAAGGTGGATGAGACAACCCTCGCACGGTTCGTTTACGCGTCGATCTGAGGACGCCGATCACCGCGACCCCGACTAATGGCCATCTACGGACTGTGGGTCATCAACAAAGCTGGCGGCCTAGTATATCAGAAAAACTTTCCTGGTAAATGATAGCGGTTCTTATGGCTCGGTCTACGGGGAAATGACTTGCTTTATTCAGCTGCTGCCAAGCCAGACGGCCTTGCAGTGTTGACATCCAATGAGTACCTCGTCCTAGCAGGAACGTTGCACGGTATCCATGCAATTACTGCAAGGCTATCCCCGACTGGGTCGAGCTCTGGCGCAGAAGTTATCGAAGGAGAGACCTTCAAGATGACGATCAAACTCACGCCCACTGGTAAGTCTCTCGATCTCTCGAGCCCCCTCCTCACTGGCTTAAGGGTTTATACACTAGGAACGAAATTTGTGCTTCTTACTTCGCTTATTGAAACCTCTGCTGAGCTCATGCTGGGCAAGGTCTACGAGGCCTACGCCGATTCAGTAATGAAAAACCCTTTCCAAGCTCCAGAAATGCCTATCAGAAGCGAAGGGTTCGATACCAAAATTAATTCACTCTTTGGAGTTGCTTAATGGATGATATGGTATTATGACGGAGTGGACGTGGAGGCCGTTGAGATGTATGTTCATGGATGTCGAGGATAGATTTGTGTCCCGAGTGAGAAACGAGCTTTGGCGACAACGTCATAGAGTATACTCCAAGGAAGTAATGGTCGTGGTCTTTGGTAGACGACGTTTGCGTCTATTGAGGTTGTTGCGTCTTGTTACGAGGGAGTCAGAGCACGTGGGGATGGACCCTGAAAACGGTTCTAATTAGCATTTCGATTCTGACCACCTCCTCGACCACAACATCCCACCAAAAACGCAACGAAAGATGCGAGACGCCAACGTAGTCAAGGATAAAGCAACTCAGAAGCACGTAGAGGCTCTAGTCTCCAAGCTCAGGCGACGGTGAGGAAATACGGGTGCCCGTCGGCGTCGAGTAAGCTTGACTCACGATTAACCAGGTAGACAGGTCGTTGGGTCTCATGCTACGGCAGTTGAAACTGTGCTTCTCCTGCGACAAGTAATCTCTGCGGCCAGATTCAATACGCTAGATCAACTAGTCGCCATCATCAAAGCCGCCGGCCGACAGGT
>WSTY01000204.1:11087-24975 GCA_019633465.1 Tulasnella sp. 417
TCAGCCGTCGTCCCACCATCGTCATCACTATCTAGCTTTGTTCTTCTCGGGCACCCTCGCTCACATCAATCTCTCGCGGTAGAGCAAGCATCTCAAGGTCATCCTCGCCAAGCCGAACACTCGGAGGAGTTCAAGGCAATGAGCGTCAAACCCGCACTGATAGATGCAATCAAGGATGTAATAGACGAATTGGAGACTGTGTATGATGGCGTAGCTAAGAACGCGCGGGACCATATTCACGCCGAGTAGGAAATCCTTCTTCATCCAGCGTGGCCCATCATGCTGATGAATTTGGACTCTAGCGAAATCATCCTCACCATCGGAAAGTCTGGTACAGTCGAGGCGTTCTTAAAATCCGCCGCGCATTACCGCAAGTTTACTGTTATAGTCGCCGAGACCGCTCCTTCGTAGGTCCATAGCCACTACACACGCGCAAATCCCACCACTTAAATCTCTACGCTGTTTCCCGCAGTTTCTCGGGTCGCGACATGGCCCAATCGCTATCCGCCGCAGGCATCTCCACCGTCCTCGTCCCAGATAGCTGCGTCTACGCTCTCATGTCACGCGTCAACAAAGTCATCCTCGGTGCACACGCAGTCCTCGCCAACGGTGGCGTCTTTGCCATCTCAGGCTCACTTATTGCCGCATCGGCCGCTCGAGCACATGCAACTCCAGTCGTCATCTGTACAGGGCAATACAAGTTCACTCCCCTCTGGAACTTGTACCACGAATACGCTGCGGTGGACTTTGGTGACCCGGCACAGGTGTTGGCTGTTAAGGATACCGAAGGGATTGACATGGATAAAGTGGACATTGTGAACCCGTATTATGATTATGTCAAACCGGAGTTGGTGGACGTGCTGATTACAAATGAGTAAGGGGTGATTCGTTATTGCTCACGGCAAGGAACTGACCAGTGCTCTGTTAGGGGTGACCACCCGCCGTCGTATGTCTACCGGTGAGCGTCTTGCTAGTGCAACGCCTCAATCACGGCTGACATTCTTTCCCCACAGAGTCGTCAAAGAAGCATATGATGAAGAAGATTCGGATCTATGATAGTATAATGATATTACTGTAGTAAAATGTGTAATCATCTATCCCGTGGAGACAGTCGAGCCCTCAGTCGCCTTGCTTCGTCCGTAAGATGTCGTAGAACGCCTCTTGAGGAAGTTCGATGTTGCCGACCTTCTTCATCTTCTTCTTGCTCTCCTTCTGTCGTTCGAGGTGCTTCAGCTACAAGGGAAGGAATAGGAACCGATTAGACTCTGGCTTGAGTGGGTGAAGTATCCCGCCCTCCGGCTTACACACCTTTCGCTCATAATGTCCGCCGTACAAGCCCGCAGTAACATCCTTCCTTATAGCGCTGATGGTTTCCCGAGATTGGACCTTGCTTCCAATTGTAGCTTGAATAGCCACTTCGAAGAGTTGCCTGGGAATGACTTCCTCTGAGGGACTAAAATCAGTTTCGTTACCTCGGGCTGGAATAGAAGTTTACGAACTCAGTTTCTTGGTCCAAATGCGTCCTATCTTTTGTACGTTGGACTTGTGAACGACCATGGCCAAAGCGTCGATAGGCTTTCCGTTGAGTTGAAGCATCATCTGCATAATGCGACTTTTTTAGTCAGATCCAACCAATTGGCACTTCAGACAAACTCGAACCTTGTACAGATCCGATTGCATATAACCAGCGTCCTCATAGCTAAACGCCGAATGAAGTCAGCCAAACCATCCACAAAGTAACAGGACGGCCAAAACTCACTCGAAGCTGGCAAAACCCGAGGATCTCTGCTTCAACTTGTCGAAGAAGTCGGTCACGACTTCACTCAAAGGTAGCATACTGGTCAACATCGCTCGGGCAGCAGTTGAACCGGTGTCCAGGTATTTGTGTTCGATGTCGGTGCCTCGATGGGATGAGACGAGGTCCATCATGTCACCAAGATACTCTGTTCACCGAGTGTTTAGTCTGGGGAATAAACTTCTTCTGGCAAGACTAGACGACTCACCATCAGGGACGATGATAGTAGCTTTGACCATGGGTTCCCTCACTTCAATCACTGTGTGGTCATGTGGGTCGGGGAAGTCCACGGGGTTGCTGACATGCTTGATCTTATTCCCCCGATAAACGATTTCATATGGCACGCTGGGAGAGGTGATGATCACGTTTGCGTCGTATTCATCTTCGAGGCGTTGTCGGAAGACGTCCATGTGAAGCGTTCCAAGGAAACCAAGCCGACAGCCTTGACCAAGTGCAGCGGAAGATTCGCGCTGGACGCTGACGCTGCGGTCTGTCAGGGTGAGCTAGGAAAAGGGAAGGCATCAACAGATGTGGATAAGTAAATTCGTCGGAACAAGTCACTTACCCTGGCTATTGATTCCTCGAGTTTCGGAAAGTCGTTTGAATCAACGGGGAAAACGCCGGCGTACACCTTTCAAGACAAGGTCGATCAAACTCTACCCTGAAGAGAAAAAGTGGAGGACTAGACGCGTACCATGGCTTTAGACTGCTTGAATCCACCCATCGGTTCTACCGGCTCGCCCATGCGATAAAACGTATCGCCGATGTGGGCTGTATGTAGGAAGTCAGAACCAACATCATGGAAAATAGCGGTGACCTCCTAACCTTCCGATGATTGCTTCATATTGCACGCCACGTAGCCCACCTATAATTTGTAAATGTTATTGACGAGCTTCGAATGTATGAGAAGAGCGGGAAGCGAACCTGGCCGGCATATAATGTTCCTACCGGTGTTTCTTCAGGATTCATCACCCCAACTTCCATAACGTCGTAACGCTTTTTTGTATGACAGGATATAATCTTGTCGCCTATGCATAATGTCAACAATCGGGACATTAAGATTGAAAAGAGATGGGCATACCTTTCTTGAGCTGCCCATCTTGTAAGCTGAACAAGGAGATGACACCCCGGTAACGGTCGTATCTATCACACGAAACCCGGAGTTAGCCCACAACCGAACGAACGAGAGGGATCAGTACTCACGAAGAATCAAAGAGGAGGGCTTTGAGCTTTTCGTCTCGCTGAGCAGTCGGCGGAGGAATTCGATCGATGATTGCCTGGAGGACATTTGAAATACCGATCCCTGTTAACCGACACACCAAAGTATGTCAGACGAGCGAACGGCGGTTGGGAGAGGCAGTATGATCATTGGCGAACCTGTCTTAGCAGAAATTCGTATTACTTCTGAAGGATCGATGTCAAGTGTGGCACTCATTTGAGCTATTATCCGTTCGGGGTCTGCGGCGGGAAGGTCTATCTAAGTGAGTTAATCAGTATACTCAGTTCAAAACACCTGTATGAAGAGGTTGATGCGGACCTTATTCACAACCGGGATAATTTTTACTCCTCGGTCCTTTGCGGCGTGGTATACGGAGAGAGTCTGAGCTTGGACACCCTCTGGATGGAAGTCGTTAATTGTGAGCCTCCTCTTAAGATCAATCTTGTAACTTACGTGAGGCATCCACGAGTAGGAGGGCCCCTTGGCATGCCGTCAGGGATCTGAGTACCTCCCAAGCGAAGTCCACGTGGCCTGGGTGCAGACCTGTTAACAGAATTTCAAGCATGGAAGAAGAGGCTACGTACCAGGAGTGTCGATTAGGTTGAGGAGATAGTTGGTACCCGAGTGCTCCGTCAACATACTGAAATACCCGAGGGTTAAACATCAGCCCGAGAAAAGAACGAAACCGGGGACTTCCGCTCTCACCTTGCAGTCTGGGCCTTCACTTGGGAGAGAATCAGTCGATCAAAAAGGAATACAATAGAAAAGAAATGCATACCAGTGATACCCCGCTCCCTTTCAACTTTGAGTTTGTCCAGGACCTGCTTATTCTCAGAGGGGTTCTTTGAAATTGTCCCCGTCAGCTCTAGTAGCCTGTTCAAGTCTTGTCAATAGGAAGTCGGTACGTAATGCTAGTTGTGTACGGACCTGTCGGCCAAGGTACTTTTGCCATGATCGATGTGAGCGATAATTCCGAAATTCCTGGGGTAAGGCAACGGGATAAGCACGATACCGAGCCCCAGTAGACACGGAGAACGTTTACCGTATTCGGTCACAAGGAAAACTGGCCATGTCCCATTTTTTTGAACCTGAAGCGTGGGCCGAGGTGCTTGAAGCACGTGCAGTTATAATCCATATTCTCGACGGTCTCGTTCGGCCAGCATGAGGAAATGTTGCCGAGGTGAAAGCTCGTCTCATGAAAGGTATACGGTGCGAGGAATCAGCGCCGTGGAGAGCTCTTCAATACTCCAAGACTTGCTTAGGTAATTAAGAGGAAGCGATGGTCCAGGGGGGGAAGCTGAAGAATTGGGAGGGATAGTTTTCGGCAACTGTATCGTGTTTGTTTTCGTGGCGTCGCACAGCACCGGCAATCCCCGTAGATGCCACCCCCTCGCTTAACACTGCACACAGACCCCTCCAAGGGCAAAAATATTATCTCTCTCCAATCCAATAGCGTATACGGAGCTTCTTCATATGTAACGTGATCCACTCGATGAAGCAAGCCCAGGCTCTATTGTCCTGTATTCCGACCAACTCCGTTCCTTCGACCCCGGACTCTCGAAGGAGTGAAGTTGGCAATCGGCCAACTTGGTAGTCGTATCAAACTATGTCTCTCTGGTCCACGAGACTCGAATGTTGGCCGAAGATGACCCGTCCAAGAACACATCCGCCCCTCGCCCGCTTGCAGCTAACACAGAGTCAACCTGCGTGCCGAAGGCAACGCTGCCTCACGGACACCTCGAGTTTTCGGCATCGAAACAATTTTTTTTCCTTACTCTGCTTTGTTCGAACCCCTATATGGGACAAGCGACTAGAAGGACGTGGTTTTGGGGTTGAACGATACATAGCCGAGGTCGCATGACAAATGTTTCCTCTGAACAGAAACCACCCTTTTGCGTGCGTACATTCAATTGCATATATGGAGATTCCTGAGTGTATTCGGAGGCAGCCGAACATAGAACGCCCAAACGGCGGCCACGTTGCCCGATGCTCTATCGCCTAAAGTTCGGGGCCCATCCAGCCCGAGATATGCAAAGCACTGGACATAAGGGGGAAATTATCATCAAAATATATCGGATGCATTATAAATATCGATCCTAAGCCGGACTATTCGGAACGGCCGTCGGGACCCCACCTGGCTCTCCGAACTCTTCCGACGCTCCACAATCGACAAGGCACCTTCTACGAGCATTACGAATCGTCCCGGAAAACGCGCATATATAGAATCCACGCAAGGACTTTCGAAAAACCACCGAGGCGCTGCTCCGCGGCTTTCTTCCTTCCGGGTGTACCCTGGATCGGTGGTTATTCCTCGCTTCTGAGAAGAAACTCCGCAAACTCCTGTCAAAATGGTTAGCAACTCGGGAATCTCGATTGGCTCGACTGCGGACCTACGCAGTTTGGCACGGTATTGGTACAGCTTCAGAGGCGCTAAAAGGTTCATGGTTTCCAACTTACCGTGACCAGGCGAGTTGCTAACCACCTGAAACACTTATGTCGCACAAATAAGCCCTCATTTGCTCGCTACATGGAGACAAAGTGAACCTTGCCTTAGTGCAACGAGGCCGAACAGCATCACTCGGACCCGGTGGTGGTTGTCAGATTGACAAAAACTGAACGAGCCGGCGCCCGCTCCAGATATAAATAATTCATTCGATTCCTCCAGTCTCTTGTACCCACCAAATACCTTAGTTCAGACCAAACAAACAAGGTACGGGTTGATGAACAACCGCCACCTAACACTCCCAGTATTCAGAGTCCCCCCTCCATCTCGAGGTATGACTCTTCCTATGCTCTCTCAACTTGATGTCCTGCTATCCCGATGTGGACGAGCAGACATAATGATGCTGGTCAGAATTTCGACTCTTCGGGTTTTTATTGGATTGCACGCTCACATGGAACCACTTGTACCTGTTTAGAATCAATTTACCATGGGTGTCGGAGCCCAAACACTCTTCTTCCTCGCTATTCTACCACGTTCCGAGTTTCGCTTATCTCAAACGCTTTCACTGGGGAGCACAATAGCTGCGATATTCGGCTATATATTCGGTATGCTCTCCAAGGACCTTCCAGAGGAGCCCGATTGGGAGGAGAGCACCAGCAGTAAAACTATACTGCTACCTTCGAAGCGATGCCTCTATCTCGAGCGAAGTATCAAAGTGGCGAGCTTAATCATATCAATGATTGCCATCGCCTTACTACTCGCGGGCATCGCATCGTTTCCTGAGTGTAGAAGGGAGCAGGGATAGCCTGCTGCGTGAAAATTCATCATCGAGCCTGCACACCCCATGCCGTGGAAAGTCACCCCTGCTCGTAATTCTGGATCTATATTACTTGATATTCTCTCCCTCATGTATCCGCGTTGAACGCTCTTCTCGTTCCGGACTTAATAGATCTTTCCATGGAACCTTCGGCTACTGGAGGAGTTGGTGGGTCGGAGGTCGAGTTCCCGTTCCGCCCAACTGCTTGAGTCACCCAGATCATATATGTGGAGATAGCGAAGAATAGTCACCCCAGAGTTTAAACACCCTGTTTTCGTCCCCTGTTGGCGCCCCGGGCCTTTCACGTGCGGCTCTCGACACCCGCTGAGTAAGCGTACCGCGGCCCACGGTTGTTTTCTCCCTAACGCAGCTCACGATCATCTTTATCCCCCGAAAAGGCAAAACGCAGTCCAGATGCCCAAAAAATCAGCAGGTACGCTCTGTGTGCTCTGTCAATGTGTATGATGCTCGATGGTCTCATGTTTTCGCAGCCACCGCTGGCACCTCGGCCAAGCGCCCCGCCACACGCACCGCCAAGGCAAATACGCCCTCTCAAGAAGGGGAGCTTGTAGATAGCGATATGATGGAGGATGGATTGGACCTAGTTGAAGAAAGCGGGGGGGCCAAGTAAGTCGGACTTGAGCGTGCGCGGAAGCCGTTGTGTGACATGACGCGGCGCGAGCAAGACCCCCACTTCAAGCGATTCTTCAAGCAGTAGAAGGTAGTGACTCTCACTCATCATTCATAATTTTATCTGCTCACCTCAGGCCTCATTTAGCCGAAGACAATTCACGAGCCCAATCTCGCGCTACAGCTATCACCCGCAAAATCGGCGATTTTGCAGAAACAGCTCAAGGTGAACTGGCGGCGTTGAGAGCTGAAGTAGCGGATATGCTGTTCGTATGACATCCTCTTAGTCTGTTGCATAAGGTGAATGACATGATGAAGCTTATCCAGGGCCAACGCGGAGAATGAAATCGCACGTATGCGGGGGGAGCAAGTGGAGGCTGACTGGAAGAAATTGTGCAGCTCCTTCGGCGAGCAAGCAGTAAGTACACCTTATCTATGCATACTCCTCAACAAAGCGTAATGACTAGTGAACCAATTACTTTGTGGGTGCTCAGCGCGATACGAAAGCCGTAATCGCCTCCTACGAGAAACTCCTCGAGAGGAACGGACCCCATCGCATAAATGTGATCGGTGACATAACAGATGCACGTATGTTTTTATTCCATCATACACTTCCCAACGTGAACATTCTGCTGAAGGCCTTTTCTTCCATCATTTAAAGTGGATCAAAATCCGCAAATACGCTCGAAGAGCCGAAAGAAGCTCATGAAGCAAGCTCAAGGCCACCTTGAGCGTGGTATCGAGAACCAAAAGGTCTTTACTTCTTCTCTTTTATGGTACATAAACTTGCTTCTGATGAGTATGCACGCGTGGTAGACAGCGACGGACGCGAAAGCGCTCATCAGAGGCTGCAAAAACCTTCTTCGAATCTCGGCAGGTCATTCGGCAGAGTCGTAGTCCCCTTGGTATTTCTAATTCGAATAGTCGTAATAACAACGATACAATGTTGCATGAACCTCCTATTACTTCCCAGATGGGGCTTCCGTTCAGCCACGTCCAAGTCACGCAGTCGGACAGAAACACGGCAGAGGCCCGCACGACTGAGCAAGCGCGTTCAAGTAAGCGATATATCACTGGAGCACGTTTTTCTTGGGTTTGAAAGCACATCTTTGGCTTGCAGCGACTTACTTCCTCTTGGGATTTACTCGGAGAGGGGAGGCAAGTTAATACTAAGATAATAATCCCATTGTTTAATCATGGCTAGTAACCGAGAACTAATTATACTAAAACGATCACTCCAAGGGGTTAAAGGAGGAATGCCGGGCTATTTCTCCTGGTAGGAATCACCCTATCCCACTTCCCCCCTGATATTTTCCCAAGACTTCTTCCCTCTGAGAACGAAAATCCTTGCACCTAGACATCGCCTGAGACCACGGCACTCTCGAAGCTGTGACGGTAACTAAGGTTTAATGGTTGTAAAACCTAGTACCAAAGTCGCATTAGAACACTCCCTTTAGGAGGACTGTATGAATGCCCATCAACAGACACGCAGGGCCAGGGTTGAGCAGCCAATGAAAGCAATGGAATAGTATCCCCATCAATATAATGTTGACCAAAGCCTTGGGCCTAAAGATTTTCCGCGCATCTCTACATTAGAGCACAGTATAGCAGAACGTAGAGCCAAACACGAACGGGGGCTTTGTAATGGCAAATCTTTTGATCGCTCCTATGGTCGGCGTTCACGATCGCCCTATCGCGTTTACCATTCATTGATGAGTCAGAACTTCAAGAGATAGTAATATAACAGCAAGCGCCAGGTTGAATGGGAAGAGGGTTCGGGAAGATTCAGCGAAATCTAAGCGGGATATACCGGAAAAGTAGATGATTGTTCATTACACAGTTCCTGGAAATCGTATCAGACCTCCGTTAGAACCTTCACTTCCTGTATATTATTGGTACTGAGTTTGGCAAATGCAACCGCGAGAAGCCTCTGTTTAGGGCTTGAAGCTGAGAATTCTAGGCTTCTGTATCAACTGTTCGGCGGACAACGGTTGGGCGGAAAACGGTGGATTGGATGTACCCTCATATTCTGGTCGGCAACTTGTACCAACAGTTGCAAGAAGTTAGGCTTTTGATGCAGGTATACTAATACAAAAGGAAGCGACACAATTAACCTATGCGCAGAGCTGTAGGTGCGATGTCGTGATATATAGAAGGACAGATTTCATCGTCGTCTGAAAGGTGACGAGGGCTAGGCGCCGAGATCGGTTAATCTGAAAGTCAGTCACGGAGAACTTAGGACTGTGATTGTTCCCGAACTACCGGAACCGAAAAATGAAGATGCGTGCCACATGGGAAAAGGACCGCCGATAATTGAGTCGTCATCGCTCATCCCTCCTGGTGGAATGAAAGGGTCCTGCTCGCGAAACTCTTGCCATGGTAGATCCAGATTCAGCTCTTCCCTCGGAAGACACCAAGAAACCTCCGGATCTCGGCTATCTCGACCGTTTCTCTAGTTGATGAATAATTGTTGAGAAGCATTCAAGAAGTGGTTATCCACTCAAAGTACATACCTCGAGTGCCCGAAAGTTTCTATCCACCTTTGCTCTGAAATTATGGTACACTTGACGCACTTCGTCGCAAACATCTTGTGGTGTCGTCATCCGGTGCAGATCCGCCAACGAACGATCAATTCTCCATTTGCTGAGAGGATATGCGTATATTTCGTGCAGAAGCGATGCGAATTGGTGCAGCACAGCCTTATCTTCTTCGTTTGACAGTCGAGAGCTGTCGCCGATTGCCCTAAGTCGGAAGAAAAAGTTTCCAAGAAGAATGAGCAGATTAGATGGCATCCTAGACGGGTTTAAATTATGAATATATGAATTTATGTTTCAGGGACGGGGTTGAAGACTCACCTTTGCTGAACGTCTCGTCGGATGAGTTCGAAGTGGCGTCGCAATATTGCAACAACATTGATCCGAAGCATAGTCGCGGTGGTGCGTACCTCGGTACCAATATTCTCGATTCTTAGAACCTGTTCGGTGATTTCTAGTAGGTCTAGCTTGTTCCCGATCTTAGTATTTGGATACCGGTTTTCATTGTTTATTACTTCTCTGGCGCTTTTTAGGATGTTCAGTAGGATCCGGTGGCAATCCAAGTCGCCTTCATAAAGCTGCCTTGCCAGATTTACAGTCACCTCCTCCAGAGCCGATAGCGTGTTGCTTACATCTCTATTGAGGTACTATGAGTATCTCAAGGTTCGTGAAACAAAGCTTCAGGCTCACCGTGTGTAGGCTTCCCGCAGTTCCTCAATGTTCAAGGCTTCAAGGTTGTCACTCCTGTGTGAATACCACCTAGGAGACTCGATCCAATTGGAGTCTGGCATGATAGTTTGGGTAGACTGAATAGGTTGAATAGTGAGAGTGGAACGCATGATAGGGGTACCGACCGCACCCCTGGGCGCCCCGTCCACCATTGGTTCAATCACTGAGGAGTCTCTTGGCGAGTGCATGAAGGTATGCCTGGATGCGCTGTCTATATTCGCTCCTTGTATCGTTTCAGCAGTGGGGGGGTCTCCGATTACTGATTCGCCTGACGAATTACTAAATTGTTCCCTGGTTGACTCTCCAAAGCGTATAATAAGTGGATCAGGAGACCTAGTAGTCATCTCTGGGCTTCCTTTGGCGATTAAGCTGAGAATGTAGACAAGTAGCGATGTGAGTCTCCAACTTGAGATACTAAGTGAATCCGAGTATCTCGTGAGGTAAGTAACGATGCGATCTAGGGGGATGAATCCCACACATGCTCGCAGCATCCACGAAGCCAAGGCAGCTTGAAGGAGAACAGGAGAACATTCATCAACCATTTCAAGTGGGATCAGCCAATCGGAATCAACAAGTGACTCGCTCGTGATTGCTTTGCTCACGTCACTTGGGACTTCTCGGTCGAATGGATCGTTGACGGAAAGCACGATATGCGCCAATGCTCCTCGGTATAGCCGAGCTGCAGAGACGGCAATTTCAGTTCGATCGCGGCCCAGAAGTTGGACTATGCGTTGATGAGGGCTTGTGCACAGTTCAAGGAAACGGGGGTGAAATTCCTCGTCACTCCACAATGCCTCGAGATACCTTGTCTCATCGATTGTAAAGATGTTTGCCGCCGCGCAGAGAAGAGTGAGAGAATCGTCAGACGTACATATGGTTCGTTTGAGGGCCACAATCTGCAAGAATGTCACTTCGCTTCTCGATCCACGCAGCTTGGTGACATGGAGAAAGTGTTTCTTCGCTAGCACACTGATGCTGTTTCCAGGGAGTTCTAGTCGCCCCAGGCAACTCCATATGGCGTTACTGATATCAGTGGGAATCGATGAATTTGGAAGCCCTATCAAATAAGCATAGCCCAGTATAGGGAGCCAAATTGGTGTGAGGAGAATCGCCACGTAGAATCCGAGGAGCCCCAATGCAATCAGTAGGATTCTTATGACCGGTATCAGCTTTGGCCAAATTCGCTTCTTCCAAAATTTCCAAATGAGCGCAAGCAAATGGGAAAGGGGGCTTTGGAATGGGCAGAATCTATCCCACACTGTAAAGACTGCACTCAAGATAAAAATTGCCAGCCCCAAGCCCATCGGGATCCCCACAATGCGTGAAATGGCCGGGTTGAGGATGTGAAGGTAAAGTATCAGCGAAGCACAGAAAATCACAAGCCCAATCTGGAGAAGGGACGGTAGGATATCGTCAAGTACCAGCTCGAGGTGCCATTGCTCCACGCCCAGGAATCGTTTTAGCTGCTCCCATCTTTGGCGGTCAGGACCACTCCCAGTCCGCTTGCGGTAATAAACGAGCCACTGACGGCCCAATACTGCAAGAAATGATGATATGATAGCGAGCGTCAAACTGATTGAAAAGAGGGTGTTGACGGTGAAAATGCCAGGCAACGGAGAGAATGATGCGGATGGGAGCGAAGAGTCGCTGGGACTGGTATCATTTCGGCCTTGCATTATTTGAAGTAGAATAGCATTGTTTTGCGCGAGAAGCGCATTGGTATCGTCGGCAGGGTCAGCGGAAAGAAGAGGAAGGGTCAGAGCAAGGAAGGCGGAATTGACGCCTGCAAAGAGACCCGCCTGTACTCTATATCAGTTCCGATCCACAGAGCAAAAGTATACATTTAAAGACTTACAAAAAGTAAGAGGCCCTCAAGCTGTTCCTTTAATCTCTTTGTCAGATCTTCGTCGATTTCCTCAGCGATGTCGTCATATAGTCGGTAAAACCGACCGCCGTCTTGTCCAAACTCGCGGGGCGGATCTGGGACTTCGAACAAAATAGGATTGGGGCCACTAGCAGGTACTGCGGCCATTCAGATGAGTTGGGGAGATGGAGCGAAGGTGAATGAATGGATGGATGGAGTCAGAATATCACTCGACGAAACCGCGTGCACGTGAAGGTGAGACAGGACCCCAGATACTGCCTAATCAAAAGTCTTTGGGACACTAGCCATCGCCCAACATGGAGTATACTAAGAACAGTCGCACCCGGTAAGACTTATCTTGCTGACGGACACTGATAAGACGCCTTCCATCAGGAAAACGTGAGAACTCCGCGTACATGGTGCTGAGACACCCCTTTCAGGGTACATCGGGATGGTGCCGTCCGGAGCCCACGCGGAGACAGCGGAGACAGCGGAGACAATCACGTTTTCCTGATGTCTAGACCTATGTAATCCCTGGAAAACCTGTACACCTGGTCAAAATCAGTGGCATAATATTAATGCGGATTGTGGTCTACAAGGGACTTGAAACGGAACATAGGCATCATTGGTCTAGCAGGTATTAATATCGTTGGCACTGATCATACCCTTGGAAGTGTAAATAAGATACCCGAGCCCGACGTGTGGGTTGCGAATATCGTTTTACCTGATAATCAAAATGCCTCAAAACGGTCGATCAATTATCTTACGCAGCTTAATGCCACATCACCGATCTGGACGGCCCAGAAGATAGTAATAAATCGTGTTTCGCTACAGTACCATTGGCTTCAATACTTCCAACAGCAAATTCTCAGATCAAAAGATTTCATCCAACCACCTGGACCGACCCGACCTCAGCCTGAACTGGTCCCCCAACCTCACCGGCAAACTCCTTCCTCTTCCCTGCACCTGCTCCTTTCACCCTCCTCGAACCTCTCACAGGGGGAGCAGGCCTCGTCCACACTTTGATAATACCCGGTCTCGAAGCGGTGAAGATCGCGTTGGCCGTGATGCTGACTGACGAAAGGATGTCTCCGTCGATGGATTTGACCTGCAAAGAGTAAAGCCCGAGTGTCAGTACCACGTGAGTTTCCACGTGTACGGGAAAACTCAAAGGGCTTACTAAAACAGGTTGGACTACGGCGACTTCGTTTCTTGACGGTGCTGGGTGGTACTTGCTAGCGCTCATCCTCGGTGCACCCGCGAATCCGAATCCGAAGCCGAACCCGGCACCAGAGACGAACGGATCCGCGACGTCGAGGCTGGCTCTTCCCGTAGTCCCCCTCAACGCTAAAGAGTATTGGGATGATATCGAGTTGCGGTGGGCGTGAGCGCCCGACACGGATTGCAACCGTGGACGGTGGAGCGTTCCCGAAGAAAAGTCCCACTGGCAGAGAGGGTGTGCGTGTGGATCGTGAGTACCATTTCGGCGATTCAGATGACGACGACACCGTACCAAAACGAGTTTACAATCCTCCCCAACGCTCGCGAACCGATACGTCCTGCCGTCGCATCGAAGCGGGTCGAAAACGACGCTGGAGACGAAGGAAAAGTGGCCCTGACAGCGCGCGATAACGCGCTGCTCTTGTGGGGAGTAGATTGTGATGAGGTCATCTTGTCCACCGACCTACGTCGTTGCATCGTTCAGCCACCTATTGAGGCGGAACGAAGTGAAACAAACCGACGTACTGTGATGAAACGGCCATCTGGCGACCAAGCGAGGCAGGTTAACACGCCGAAATACGCAGCATATGTGTCAACGAGGCTATGTGGACGAAACCAAGGTCGAGGTTAACACTC
>WSTY01000205.1:0-26600 GCA_019633465.1 Tulasnella sp. 417
GACGTCATGCTACCAACTGAAAGGGTATGCTTCACCTTATCGTGACAAGCTCCTCAGCCAAGAGGTTGCATGCCGAGCGGTTTCTGATGTTCAACGTGCGTGCGTGGCACCTCGGGTGATGGCTGTGTGGCGTGTAAGTTGCCTACTTTTGGTTGAAAGGGCTGTGTGGCGTGTAGGTAGCCTGAACGTTTGCTCCCCTTGATGTAACATGTGACATCAGGCGCCGAAGTATTTGAACTGCGGGGAAGGGGGACGGCTTCTAGATGCGGGCCCGCGTTGAGACTTGGGCGTCACTGTCGTTCCTCAAGGAGATACCCATGCACGGCATCGGTGATCGGGCTAAAAGTGCCGCAACTCTCGTGATGTCATCAACTGCATATATAACTGAGAAATACGACTGCACTCTATGTACACTCAAAGATGTCTTTCTCCGCTCAAGAACCGTCAATTGCACTCGCGAAGCTCAAGGAGAGCCTTGCCGGCGAAGTAGTCTGCAAGGGAGACGAGGGATATGATTACGGTATTGCCCGCTGGAGCGATAACTGTGTCAAGCAAGCGGGCTACGTTGTGTTCCCAAAGACGAACGAGGATGTTGTGGAGGCCGTCAAGTTCGCTCGAGGGCAAAGCTTAGAGCTCGCGATTTTCGGAGGAGGGCATTCCTATTCAGTAAGTCCTTGACCCTCGTCATGATCTCAAAGCGAAATCGCTCACCTGCGGCTGGTAGGCATCCTCTTCTACTGAAGGAGGTGTCGTCATTCACCTGGGAAAATACATCAACTACGCTCGCTGTGATCCTGAAAAGCGTCTGATATACGTCGGAGGTGGCGCAACATGGGAGATTGGTTCGTCCGTCTTCCTTTCTGTACACCTTCTCGAGCTCTACCTCAAATATCCTTGGCTTCTTCAGTCGACAAAGTCGGAATGGAACATGGCCTCGCAACCATAGCGGGGAACATCAATCACACCGGTGTTGGAGGGTAAGGTTTTTGGCCGTTTTGGCGAAAGTGTATAGATTCACGGTTCTGCATCGTCTCTAGACTCGCTCTTGGTGGAGGTTATGGTTGGCTAACGGGTAGACATGGCATGACGGTTGACAACACGGTGCAGGTTAGTGGGAGCTGACCTGGTTGAGGTCGAGAACCTCACCTCTAGATACCCTCCTCAGTTCACGGTGGTCCTTGCCTCGGGTGAAATTGTCACAGCCAACGAGAAGGAGAACCCAGACCTCTTCTGGGGCTGCCGAGGTCCGTCTTCTCCCAGCTTGCTTCCCCCTCGACTTGCGTAATGACTCGTTATCGTCTCTTCAGGTGGAGGTTCCAACTTTGGCGTCGTCACCGAATTCGTCTTCAAAGCCCACCCTCAACGTCCAACGGTCTTCGTTGCCCATCTCATGTACACGATCGATAAACTTGAAACTCTTCTCAACGCCGTTGAGGATTGGCATGAAACCGCTGGACCGGATGAGGGTCTTCATTGGGGTTGCATGCGAGTCCTCCCTGGAATGGAGGTATGATCTGGCAAAGACCAAAAATGAGTTTCGAGACCGTCCGCTCACTGACGATGCTCTCACCGTGCAGCCTGGGAAGCCTGCTTTGATCGTGATTTACTTCTACAACGGCAATGCTGCAGAGGCAAAGCAGGCGGCGAAAAAGTTGTATGATGTCGGTACGCAGAGTTTTTTCGTCACTTGTCGCGGTGAAATTTGGTGCCAACGATATGTCATGTTTAGGCCCCGCTTTCGAAAAGTCCATGGAAGACCTCCCATTCATCAAGCTGAATGCCATGCTAGTCAGTTGCTTTCAGCGCCATCCAGGAATTAACCACTCACGTCATTCGGTATCCAGAACGAGCCGAACGCCCACGGCGGCCGAAGGTACATGAAGGGACTAAAAAGTCGCGCTCGAAGTAAGTCTGTGCGCTTCCCCCAAAGTCTTTCTGTGCCTTGTTGACTTTCCCCGCTCGCCTCAGCCTCCGTGGAGGCCGTCCAAGCGGTCCTGCAAGCCCAAGATGACGCCATCAAGTCCAATCCCGCGTTCGTCCACTGTGGGCTAATGTTCGACCACTCACCCAGGAAAGCTGTTGTGGCCGTTCCGTTAGAAGCGACGGCATACGCTGGACGAGGAACTGTATGTCTTCCAAAATCCCAGCGTTCTCGAAAACCACAACACTAACCCTCATCCCCTACCTAACCCTTCGCTTCCTCCCCTAACCCTAGGGCGCTGAAGGAATCCTATTCCAATTCTACAGTGATCCCGCGTTCGACGACTCGGCCCAAGCCCAAGTCCGCGCATGGGCCCAAATCATGTCTGAAAAAACTCCGGTAGCGTTCAAAGGTGGGAAAGCGGACGGGGTCGGTTACGCGAACTTCGATCCCGAGGCGGCTGGGTCCGACGCTGCGAGGGTGTTTGGTTCAAATTATCCAAGGTTGAGGGAGGTGAAGAGGAAGTATGATCCGGACAACGTTTGGAATAAGTGGTACCCCATTCAACCAGCGGAAAGTGGTTGAGACTTGGTGAAGGTTTGTCGTAATATGTAGTTCATCTTGGAAAATATGGGTTGTAATGGTATTTGGTGTGCACATTTACGTGAGCAGTTTGCTGGTTTGGGGGGCGCTTCCTGTGAAACCGGTTCTGGACCTCGTGTGAACGGCGCCACAACCGGATGTTCGGTTTCGCGGATCAACCAAAGAACTTCTCTCAAGCAATCGCAGAATCGACATTTTCGCTTACGACCACGATTACTACGCCATCGAAGCTCTAACGACAAATGGGAGATTCAATGGGACAATGTACTCTCTCCTAACTAAACTACACAACGCTTCGGGAATTCGAATGACGGCCTTCACACCATCCTAGGCCTGCTCGCCCGCGCGGAAGAATGCGAGACGACATGTCCTGTCAACAAACGGAATGCCAAGACTTTCTTGTCGGCTTCTCCATTAGGAACAGTTACACACCTTTCTACCTGTCGGTCCGGGCCGAGCTTACCGCTTTCGGTAGAATAACAGCCAAAGTGTCGCGGCGCGACCAAGGCTTCCCACCCTCGGTCTTCGTGGCGATTCGTCGGGACAGACCCTCGTTTTTTGAGTGATTCCACTCATAACGGTTCTTCGAAGCTCTATGGTAGCAGGTCAGCACCCTTCAGTTCGTCCAATCGGACCCTCCGCGCCGAACTTACCTCGGATTGCACAGGCCAAATTTCCTGCGACATTTTGGCAAGATGCCGTCCTATTGCTGGGCGTTGCTTTAGCGGCAGGCATTTATAATGCTCGAACTTGGGTGGCTTTTTGTGTTGTCCAACGACTTCACCAACCTCAGTCTGAAAACAAAAGCAATCAGTTTCCAATGAAGTTTTTCGCCGCCGTCCTTGGCCTTGCCGCCGCTCTCGTCCCCCAGGTCTCTGCTCATTACAGATGGACCTCCTTGATCGTCAACGGCACTGTAAGTTCCTACGCGGAGGCTTCGTCTTCACGCTCGACTGTCAGGCGAATGCTTACTTCTTTCGTAAACAGACGACATCGGCTTACCAATATGTCAAACCAAACACCAACATCAACAGCCCTGTCACAGTTGTTTCCTCCAATGATATGACTTGCAACGCTGGTGCGTCAGCTGCACCTGGAATTGCCTGGGCAAAGGCTGGCTCGGTGGTGAGTCGCGAAAGTAGAATTGGATCCAAGGCACTCGAATTGATTGTTTGGTTGTTGGTTAGATCGGCTTTGCGCTCGACACGCCGATATTCCACCCCGGCCCTATCAACGTCTACATGGCTAAGGTTCCAACGGGACAAACGGCTGCGACGTTCACCGGCACCGGCCCCGTCTGGTTCAAGGTGAGTGCCAGCGCAGTAACGGAGTGAGCATGGCGAGTCCTAATCGACTGATTCCCCCCCCCCCCCAGGTCGCCCAGCTCGGTGCCACAACCGACGGAGGTAGCACAATTAAGTGGCCAGCAGATAACCTCGCCAGCTTCACCTTCACGATCCCATCCAAGTTGGTGGCGGGCGACTACCTAGTTCGCATTGAACACATTGCGCTTCATACCGCCAGTGCTTACGGCGAAGCACAATTCTACGTCAGTCCCCTTCTGTGTCTTAGTTTCTGGGAAGGAAAGACCTGCTTACAGGACCTGCTTATCACTAGATCTCCTGTGGGCAAATCCATGTCTTCGGAACTGGTACATCCAGCCCAGGCAGCAGCAGCCTTGTGGCAATCCCTGGAGTCTACACTGGAAATGAACCAGGGTTGTTGATCAACATCTGGTGGCCGATTGTAAGTTCCATCGAGGTAGTACGGTCTTTTGAGAGAGAGGAAGAGCTAACTACTGGCGCATGCTATTCTCGCCCATATCCAGCCCGCAACCTATACTCAGGTGAGATCTTCTTGCCTCGTATGTTGTGAACTCGCCGGAGTCTAATTGCGACCCATCTTCTTAGCCCGGCCCAGCTGTCTGGTCATAAAAGTGCTTCATAACTCTCAAGAGCAGAGAACTTTTTTTTTACCGTAGCACGGAAGGAGAGGCCTGAGCCCTGCATTTTGTATGAATTTCCTTTGTGGTGCTTCGCTGCGAGTGGTCCGTGCCCATATCCCGTGTGATTTGTCTGCCTCGCTCAAACAAGATGCAGGTACTCCGCAGAGCATGCCGTCAATCTTGAGAAATGCCACTCATCGGGACCAGCTGTGGACCGGGCAAGCAACTTGAAGGTTTAATCTGGCATAGAGGTTTATGAAACGTTAACTCGACTGGGAAACCTGGTAGTCCCAAAGAGCTGAGGACACGAGAGACAGATTCGGGAGACCAAAGTGGCTCATATACATATATATATAGCAGCGTAATATTCGCAAACATGGACTAAGCAAGCGAAGCAGGAATCTTCAGCTTTCTGTAGCTCCGTGAGGATCTAAATCCCTTGCTTTTGGATGAAATCTGGCAGCTTCGTCGTGACGTGCTTGGATTGCCGCAGATGGTCGAGACTGAGCAATGCACCCGCTTGACCATGGTCATCGCCGATGTCGGTGTAGATTTCGAGCCCTTGGGCGTAAAATTCTTCCGCCTCCGAGAATTTGGATTGAAGCTGATGAATGTCTCCCAGCCGGTTTGACATGTCCGCTCGGCCCTGATCATCGTCGATGAGGGTGTAGGTATCAAGCGCTTCGGTGTACATTTCCTGCGCCTCAGGATATCTGGATTGAAGCTGATAAATGACTCCTAGCCGGTGTAAAGTGTCGGCTAGGCCCTTATCATCGCTGGTGAGGGCATACATGTCGAGCGTTTGGGTGTACAATCCTTCCGCCTGACGAAATTTCGATTGAAGCTGATAAATGGCTCCCAGCTGGTGTGACATTTCAGCTCGGCCCTGATTGTCGTCGATGCGGCTGAAGATCTCTAGAGCTTGGGCGTACAACCCCTCCGCCTCAGAGAGCTTGGATTGGGAGAGGTAAATGTCTCCCAACCAGCGCGAAGTGTCAGCTAGGCCCGTATCATTGCCGATGCGGGTGTAGATGTCCAGCGCTTGGGCCAACAAGCCCTCCGCCTCAGGGAATTTGGATTGACGCTTATAAATGGCTCCGAGCAGGTATGACATGTCAGCTCGACCCTGATCATCGCCGATGTTGATATAGATGTCTAGAGCTTGGGCGTACAATTCCTCCGCCTGAGGGAATTTGGATTGAAGTAGATAAATGTCTCCAAGTCGGTGTGACATGTCCGCTCGGCCCTTGTCATCGCCGATGCGGGTGTAGGTGTCTAGAGCTTGGGCATATGATTGCTCCGCCTCGAGGGATCTGGATTGAAGCTGGTAGATCTCTCCCAGCCCGCGCGACGTGGAGGCTCGGCCCTTCTCATCACCGATGCGGACTTGGATCTCTAGCGCTTGGACGAACAAGCCCTCTGCCTCGGAGAATTTGGAATGACCCTGATAAATGGCTCCCAGCAGGTATGATATCTGGGCTCGGCGCTCATCATCGTCGATGCCGGCCTGGATGTCGAGCGCTTGGGCGTAAAACCTCTCCGCCTCGGGGAGTTTGGATTGAACCAGAGAAATGTCTCCAAGCTGTATGAACGTGTCAGCTCGACTCTTATCATCGCCGATTTGGGTGTACATGTCAATTGCTTGGGTGTACAATCCTTCCGCCTCAGGGAATTTGGATTGACGCCAATGAATGTCCCCTAGCTGACGTGTCGCGTAGACTTTGCCCTGAACATCGCCGATGCGGTCCCGGGTGTCTCGTGCTTTGGAGTAAAATTCTTTCGCCTCAGGGTAGTTACATCGAGCTTTGTGGATGTCTCCCAGTCGTTGTAACGCATGAGCCCGGCCGCCATCATCGCCACTGCGGAGGTAGCTGTCTTGAGCTTGGCCGTAAAATACTTCCGCTTCATGGTAGTCGCTTTGATAAAGGCAGACCTCTCCCAGCCCGCATAACGTTTCAGCGAGTCCCTGATCATCTCCAATGCGGACGCAGATGTCTCGTGCTTGAATGTAACATCCGTTCGCCTCGGGATTCTTACACTGAAGCAGGTAGACCTCTCCCAACCCAGATAAAGTCCGAGCTAGGCCCTCATAATCGCCAATGCGGGCGCAGATGTCTTGTGCTTGGGCGAAAAATGCTTCCGCCTCCGGGTATTTGGATTGAACACGGTAGAGGTGTCCCAGCGCGCGAAATACTTCAGCTTGCCCGTAGTCATCGCCAACGCGGACGAAAATTTCTCGCGCCTGGCCCAAAAATTCTTCAGCCTCGGCGAATCTGGATTGATGAGAGCAGACCACTGCCAGTCCTCGTAAGGCGCATGCTCGTCCCCAGGCATCTTCTTCAATCGCGCCAGCAAACGCCTTGTGAAACGCCTTCGCAGCATCATCGTTGTTACCCTGGAAGGAGTAAGTAAAGCCCATGGTCAACAAAAGCTCGGTCGATGCTGTCCTGGCGTGTGAAAGTGCTTGTCCGAAGGGGGCGATCGACGGCTGGAAAAGCGAACAGGCGTTAGAGATCGTCTGGCAGTTAAGTCAGTGCAATTCACCACCCATTTTAATCGAGTACAGCATTCATGGGCCTCCGGTCTAGCCTCGGACTCGAACTTCCAACAATCCGTCATCAAACTACAAAGCCGAATCACATGCCCGAGCGTTGCGTGCTCTGGAGTGAAACGATCTTTTTTTTGAGCAATTTTCAACGTGACGTCGAATTCGGATTTAAGTTCGGAAAATGGCAGTTTGTCGGTCATGATCTATCAAGGACACGTTGGTTGAATTGGTGATCAGGTAGCCAGACTGTCATCCGTGATTTGACCTACTTCCCAGCAGACCCATCCAGCCGACCATATATCACTTGATAAACTCCCGTGATCTTCTTCGTTTACGACTTCGGGAGCCGCCCAACGGAGAGACCATGCAGGGCCAGTCAACGTCAACTGATTAGCGGAAGCAACCGCCCTCACTTCACTTCCAACATGAGGGAGCGTGCCGCCCTCGGTTGTGGTGGAAACTCCGGCCGTTGCCCCCCCGGAATCTCGGCCCGATCGTCGGCGTTCCGCACTACTTAGTAAGCGAGCAGACCCAAAGTCGGTAATGATAGCGCGGTAGGACGAGCTGACGAGGATATTAAGCTAGGCTATCGCGTGAGATATGAGGGTCTTGAAACCGTATCGAAGGAATCCACCCACCGACTTCAAATCTCCGTGACGTATTGGCGGTTGGCGTGTATGAAGGTACTCGAGTCCTTTAAACACGTCTTTGATCTGGGAATCAAAAGCCTTTGGCATCTATAGGATATATCAATGGTAGACTATCACGTACCAGAGAAGTACGTTCGGGAATCTCCCACTCTCCCGATCGCGATGCTAGAAATTCCTGAACGTTTCCATTCTCTTCCCAAGAGAGGACTATCCATGCCTTATTTTCTTTGAGGTCTTCGACGAAGCCGACTAGTCGAACGACATTCTCATGATCCAAATCGGCCAAAATTTCGACTTCATTAACGAACTCCTGAGGAGCCATCCATTAGCACCCCAAGGGGGGCCTCAAACTAAAGAACCGAATAACTCACTTTGGAAGCTTTCTCTGTATCCGTATTGTCGCCAAACCGAAGCTTCTTCGCCGCTACCCATTTAACCCGTGTACTCTTGTCTGGTTTAAAGGTCGCCCGAATTACTTCTGCTTTTCCGCCGCTTGCTCTAGGCTTCGCGGTGGCTCTAATAACCGAAGGATGAATTCGATGCTTCGAGAGACGGTCGAACCTTTCCCGCTACGGCACCGTTGAGTCAGTCGTTTTGAGCCTTGGGAGAGCGTGAGGACGGACCAGTGTGAGCTTGCTCGTTTTCGAGACAAAGAACACTCCCTCGGGGGATGTTTGACTTGTCGTCACCTTGAAAGCCGGAGTTTGGACAACTTGATCTTGATTTGCATCGATCTTCATCCGGCTTGGATGGCTAATGTTACCAAGGGCGTCAACCGACTGCAACGGAGTTCTTGATGCGTTCATGAGGACGACAAGTCGAAGAGCAAATATACAGCGACGGGGAGTAGACCGAGCTTTTTCGAGTACAGGAAGCCGAAAAGGAAGGAGGGAGGCGTCGTGTTATAAGGATTTTGAGTGGTCCGAGGTCCCAGGGGGGGTACGCCGCGTTATTTAAGCCGCTAGCTATTGGTGCATAAAAATAACCCAATCCTCGCACTCTCGGCCGCTGATGCAAAGAATCACAGGGAATTCACAGAAAGTGAACGGTATGGAATGTTCGATATTCTTTGGCTCGTGTTCAGGGAACGACACGGCCAAACCGCCGACAGCAACCTGCGCGATTCGTCAGCGCGGCGAGCCCTCGATACAAGATTGTGGCTGCTTTTGCGCCAAGGCTACCGGACACAGTTTTACACACAATCAGGGATGACTGGCACTTTTGCTGCAACGGTATTGTATAGCCGCACCGCGCACTCACCGCCATGCGGTATTACCTAAGGCCGTCTAGAAATACAAGCGACAGGGAAGACGTCCCCTGCGCTGTCTAAGACAAAGGAGGATTCCCATGCAGGAACCCGCAGTACAGCACCACAGCCCTCGGACAACTTAACTTTCATTCTTCCTTCGTTGCTCTCCGAGATAGGTCCTCTGCACTATTTTAGCTATTAGCTTCGTGTATGTCTCGTGACAACAACGCACTAGCAACATCCTAAAGCTGTGTTGAAGCACTAATTCAGAGGCGATTCGCAAACAATCGCGGTTTGTAATGTTCGGTGTGCGCACAATCGCAATCCGGGGCTTTCCAAACGCGAACAAACACCCATACCACCAAAACGGCTCCACCCTCCCTCCGACCGCAATTTCTGTGCTTCGCGACTCGAATTACGGCGGGTTCTCCAGGCGGGATTTGTGCAACATTGGAATCGAGGCTATCAATAAAGTAATATGATCTTACAGATTACTATACACATTTACAGATTACAGCCCGCATGTACAGATGACTGACACATGTACGGACGACTGTACACGTGTACCCTATATTATCCACCTCCTGATTTTGCAACAGCCGTTGCTAAGGTATGGCCGACGTGAGCTCCAAGTCGCTTTTTGCCAAGATGCTTCATTACTCAACTGCTATGATTGGTTGATCACTGCCCTTGCGATGAGGCTCGTCGCGCCCGCTGCGGTCCCGAAAGCAGCATACAATGCTCGATTGACTCATCATCGCCTCAGCCTTTTGACTTGCGGCACCGAGGTTAAAGTGTACGGCTTACCCTTTGTCAGCATGCCAGGCCGGGCTCCTCCGAGTCTTGGCTGCTGCACGATGCTGGAGAGTGCGTCGTGTATCCTGAAGCCCGTTGCACCAACAGTCTATGTCATGCATTTGCGATGCGAGGAGCTGTACATATGGATCTGTTTGACACCGCGGCTTTCAGCCGTCGTCCTCTCCACATGCCAGATGAACTGAGTCCGGGAGCTTGGCCCCTGGTGAACGCTTCTTTATTACATTCCTTCCCCCACTGAAACCAGTGTTCTTACAGCTATGCAGTCGATCGTGGCTACACCACTATGGTTGTCACAGGGCGACAAAGGTCTTGTGCTCTAGATGCCAGAGCCAATTGATGCGTGCCCGCCGAGGCTTCGTGGGCCCATGGATACTTCTTACTTGTGTGAGGTAGCCCAAACGAACAAATCCTGAGCTCAACGCATGCTCTGAGCTAAGAGGGTTTAGTTCATGAGCGTCCCAATACTGGCAACTGCTCTGAATCTATCTGTTAGTGCCAGTGCTCTCTCTTGAAGCTTAATATAACAGTCCCTTTTTAGGGGTGTGAAATCGGGAATTGTGACTCGATATAATGAGCGACTGCTTTAACCCGAGATGCTCAGTTTATCTATTCTGGGTTCCAAGCCGCAGCAAAGCGGGGCTTTCTTGTTGGGTATGACCGGTAGTATTGCTGCAACACATTCTGAAGGTATATATGTCGCCAGTCGTGTACGACGCGAAGATCGACATTCCTCTAAAGCTTAATCAAAGGATATACGTAACCAGAAGCCGGCTACAGGAGTAGTGCATGGATTAATTCATACTAGGGAGAAGGGCAATACGGTCAGAGACCAACGAGCGGACGGCAAAGATCCACTTCCGCACCTACCAGTGAGATGCCTCTGTCCGCATCCGATATCCAACAACCCATATCACCGCCCTCAGACAGTATATTAAAAGAAAAAAACCATCCCCCGTGCTTATATTCCTTCCCCCATGAGATGAGCCGGTCTTCCCGATCGTGTCGAGCTCGAATAGGCGTTCGTGCTGGGGAATCTCATGTCTTGCCAAAACGTCCCCGCCGTAAAATAAATCGTATCGGGCTGAGCAGACGAGGCTACTACCATCTCTTACGCTAATTATGAAGCTGAGACAAGGGATGCCGAGCTGTCGTCGCTCGGTATCAAGGAGACTAGGAGAGAGCGCACATTCCAGAGTCCATTGAATATGTCTAGCTTACCTCACAGCACCCAGACTCCTGATCCCAATCCCTGCCATATACAAACTTGGCTTCCGTGCAGTCGGTTGTCAGACGGGAAACCCGTCGAATGATCACGGATGACGTCAGCACCACATGTTCGGGCATCTCAGGGATGTCCGAAGCACCACACCAACAGCTTCTATACCCCAACCCATGCAACGCCACTTCCTCCGTCCAACGGATACAATTCGCCCCATTCTCAGGGTCAATGGACCAGAGAAGGAGGCACTCCCGTATCAACATTAATTACAGATCCCTATCACGGATGATGTAACGCGCCATCCGACGGGTCGTTAAATGCAAAACAGAGGCACTCCTCAGACTGTCTCAAATCCAATTCTCGCCATGTCTCACACAGAACAGCCCAACCAACCTTCATCATCCTTCGCGACATTCAGGGAATCACTTTCGGGGGAAGTTGTTCGTCCGGATGACCAGGGTTACGATTATGGAATTTTCAGATGGACGGACAACTCGGTTCGACCCGCCAGTTACGTCGTGTTCCCAAGGAGTGCGGAAGACGTTTCAAAGGCAATTAGATTTGGAAAGGATGAAGGACTTGAATTGGCTATTTGTGGTGGCGGGCATTCCTGGTCGGTGCGTCTCACCGGGCTTCCTTCTCTTTTACATGAACCCCGTCGCCCCGAAGCTCACTTTCGATTTGGGGTGGGACGAACTCCTAGAGCGCCTCATCAACCACGGGCCTCGTCATACACCTGGGCAAATATTTGAACAACGCACGTTGTGACTCTGAAGCCAAGTTGCTTTACGTCGAAGGTGGCGCCCTTTGGGAAACCGGTACGTGTCACCTTTTTACCACCATCCGGAGCTGTCCAGCGGTATTTATTCTCAATGTGGATGACTGAACCTTCGTTCATCTCTGGGATCCCCACACTCAGTCGAGAGAGTCGGCATGGAGCACGGGTTGGCCACTGTTGGAGGGACGGTGAATCATACGGGTGTCGGAGGGTAAGTGATTCACTTATGCAACAACACAAAACCCAATTTTGCCGCTAATTAATCTCCTCGCGCGATAGGCTGGCATTGGGAGGTGGCTACGGTTGGCTTACTGGGCGGCGTGGAATGGCCGTGGACAATATCGTCCAGGTACGTCGCTGCTTTCGACTCAGTTCTCAAACTAATCCCTGATCTACACTCGTTTACTGCATTGTTAAAACAATTCTCTCCAGCTCACTGTAGTTCTCGCCTCTGGCGAAATCGTCACAGCCAACGAGAAGGAGCATCCGGACCTATTCTGGGGATGTCGGGGTACGTTGTACCATTCCCGCTACGCTGGTTTCATCCTTCAATGAACTTCTGATCTCAAATCACAGGCGGAGGCTGCAATTTCGGCGCCATTACCGAATTCGTATTCAAAGCTCACCCCCAGAGGTCCACCGTCTTCGTGACGTTCCTCACCTTCTCGATGGAGAAACTAGATACGGTAGTTGAAGCTGCGGAAGACTGGTATACAACCGCAAGACCCGACGAAGGCCTTCATTTGAGGTGCAACGGTACTGGAGCTGGGGCGAAGGTGAGACATCTCGCGTTTTACCTTCTGGCTAGCCGCCTCGCTTTTGAAGTTCGTTTATTAACAACTTCACCTCTTCAAGGACCCCGGGCTCGTATTGAGGATGGTTTACGTTTACAATGGGACGGCGGAAGAAGGACGAAAAGCTGCCAAGAAGCTGTACGACGCAGGTAACGGTTTTATATCTGATGAGAAGACCTCCACAAGACTCAGTGGCAAGCGATAGGTCCCTCAGGGGAGAACGCCATGGAGGAATTACCGTATGAGAAGCTTAACGGTCTAGCGGTACGATCCTCTTCTCTTGTTCTGAGGTCCGTCTGATATACTCACGTCCTCGCCGAGCAGAACGCAGTAAACCCTCACGGAGGTAGAAAGTACGCCAAAGGACTTACGATGAAGTCTCGGAGTAGGCGGCCGCAATGTACGATGCTTGCTCGAGGAACCCGTCTGACGGAGGCCCTTTCGATTTCTAGTGACACCGGCCGTCATGAAGGACCTGGTTACAGCGATGGAACGAGCAAACGCGTCGTCAGCAAACTACACTAATTGTGGGGTATTGGTTGATTACACGCCCAAGCAAGCCGTCATGTCCGTCCCGCTGGACGCCACTGCTTATGCCGGACGGGGAATAGTAAGCGCTGCCGTGTACCCTCGGCTGAGGTATTACATTACTAACCCCATCATGGTACCTCTAGGGTATAGAATTCCTCGCATGGATCTACTACACAGACCCATCTCTGGACACCGTTACTCGAGACCAAGTTCGTGAATGGTGCAGCATCGTGTCCAACGAGGCGTCAATTGCGACTAAAGCTGGGAAGGGCGACGAGGCGCTAGGCATCGGGTACGCAAACTACGACCCGGACCCAAAAGGAGCGGCGATGGTCTTTGGACCGAATTACGAGAGGTTGAGGATGGTCAAGCGCAAATACGACCCGGATTGCATTTGGAAGAAGTGGTACCCGATTGAACCAGCTGGTGACCCAGAAGTATCTTAAGCTCGCGATTTCATTTTAAAGCAGTCTAGACATTTCAAGTAATCCGTATATTGTACAGACGGTGCTACATCCTGAACAAGAATCGAATGACTTCTTCAAGGGGTAGGAGAAAGGACTGGGTGGTCTACGTCTCGGGAACTTGAGGATGGTGGAGAGTCTTCTTTCCCTGACATAAGGCGACCAATTCGGAGGAAGAAGCTTCGTCGTCGTAGCAACCAATCTGGCCAAAGATGTCACTTGCCTCTGCAAACAAGGCCACTGCTCGGTTGATACGCTTCTGCCCCCAATAAATGAGCCCAAGAGCGCGCAGCGTGCTCGCTCGGGCATGGTCATCGCCTATTCGGATGAAGATCTCTCGTGCTTGGATATAATGTTCTTCTGCTTCTTGAATTTTTTTCTGCAAAGCGTATATATTTCCCAGATTGAATAATGCGCGTGCTCAGCCGTGTTCATCACCGATGTGGGTATGGATGTCTCGTGCTTGGATGCAATATTCTTCGGCCTCGGGGAAATTCGATCGACTGAGGCGGGTGAGGCCCAGCTCGGATAGTGTATCTGCTCGACCTCGATCATCTCCCAGTTTGATGAAAATGGCTTGCGCTTGAACCAAATATTCTTCCGCCTCGGCGAACTTGAACTGAGTTCGATAGACCTGTCCCAGCTTTTTTAACGTCTTTACCTGGCTATCTTCAGCGCCCATGCGGATATAAATGACGAGCGCTTGGTTGTAACGCTCTTCGGCCTCTTGGAAATTTCTTCGGATATAGCCGATCTCTCCCAGGCATAGTAACACAGTTCCTCGCCCCAAATCATTGCAGATGCTGACGTAGATGTCGTATGCTAGGGTGATATATCTTTGAGCTATGGGGAAATCGGATTGAATAAGACGGGTTTGTCCCAGCGCGAGCATTATCGCCAAGAGGCCCGAAAGGTCGTCGGTGCGATCGCAGATGTCAAGCGCCTCTAAATACAAGTCCTCGGCCTCAGGGTATCTGGAATGATAATGGCTGTACACCTTTCCCAGCCCGAGTAACGAGGCCGCTAGGCCTGAGTCGTCCCCAATGATGATGCATATGTCGAGCGCTTGGGCGAAAAATTCTTCAGCTTCAGGGTATTTGGATTGATGAAGGTAGGCCTCTCCCAACCACTGTAGTACCCGCGATCGGTCCTGGGAATTCTCTGTGCCAGCGCTGGTGAGAGCGCGGTGCAACAATGTTACGGCAGTCTTGTCGTCGCTCTGAGAGAGGTGCGTGTGAGCCCTATGGAACAAGAGCTCGACTGATGACTCCTTGACGCATGAAGACACGCCCCCCAACGGGAAGACGGACGGCTGAGAAAGTGTATAATCGTTAGAAGACGTCTACAATGGGTTTAACGCGTGATTTACCATCCATGCTAATCTTCTACAGCACTGATTCGCGTCTGGTCTATCCTTGGGCTCGAATTTCCAGCAATCTGTCATCAGACTGCACAACTCGATCACAAGCCGTAATTCTCCGGCGTCGGGGATAGGGCGATCAGTTTCTTGAACTATTTCGAGAGTTATGTCGATTTCTGATTCGAGTTCAGGAAACGGGAGTTTATCCATTATGATCTACCGAAATTCCACGTGAGGATTAAATCGTAGAGCAGACAGACCTGCCTCCCTGATCTACTTACCTCCCAGCAGACCCATGCAGCCGACCACAAATCACTCGATAAACCTACACTCTCTTCTGCATTTAATACTTCAGGAGCCGCCCAGCGGAGTGACCAAGCTGGGCCGGTCAAGGTCAACTGGCGGTCGATTGCCACGATCTTGACCTCGGGCCGAGTGAACTTCTTGAACTCTGGTTGGAGCGATAGTTTCTCCGGCAATCTCAACGGTGGCTTGGTCTGTCACCTGACCTTTTGAATCGCCGAGCAAACGAGCAGAGCCAAAATCCGTAATTATGGCGCGATAAGACTCGCTAACGAGGATGTTAAGCTAAGATGCACAGGCTAAGAACGAGGTGTCCAAGGAGTTTTAAACTCAGCTTACGCACCGACTTCAAATCTCCATGACGCACAGGTGGTTGGCGCGTGTGGAGGTACTTAAGTCCATTAAACACGTCCTTGATCTAGGAATTCAGAGATGTTAAGCCTATGCCGTCCTTGATGATATCCTGTCACCCACAAGAGACATGCGCTCCGGAATTTCCCACTTTCCCGATGCAAGAAATTCACGGACGTTTCCATTCGGCTCCCAAGAGAGAACTATCCAAGCTTTATCGCGCCCGAGATCTTCAACGAACCCAACCAACCGAACGATATTTTCGTGGGACAGTCCAGCCAAGGTTTCGACTTCATGAACAAACTCCTAGCGGCCAATCTGTCAGCACAGCAACGGGAATTCAAGGTTGAGTTATCAAGGATCCCACCCTAAAAGCCTTCGCCTTATCTGTGTTGTCGCCGAATCGGAGCTTCTTCGCCACTACCCGTTTACTGCGCGCTGTCCTGTGCCGTTTTCAGCTCGCTCGAACAACTTCGGCCTTTCTACCGGTACCATTCGGGCCAGCAGTAGCTCTAATGCTGATAGGGCGTATTCGATACCTTGCTAGACGCTCAAGCCTCTCCCACTGGGTAATTTTTGGTCAGTCAGATTGAGCCCGTACAGCCCGAAGGTGGACGAACAACTGTAAGCTTGATTGGTTTCGGTCCTGGAGTCGCCTCATCGGAAGCTCTTTGGTTTGTAGTATATTTGAAAGATGAGTGTTCGCCAACATGAGTCGTATCTTCGTCCACGTCCATTGGGAATTGGTCACCAAGGCTGCCAGAGGCCTCCAGCGCGTTGGATGCACTCCTCAGCGTTCTCATCATATGCGATAGTATGGGACAGGAATATGTTGGCAAGAGAGCGGCCGAGTAAGAAGACAAGAAGAGAGCTAGGCCGGAAGGTGGGTGTAGAAGTGGGTATAAGAGGTCTGCGGTGGACAAAGGGCTCAGGGACTGTGTTACCCCCTCCAAGCAACCTACGCAGCCCCAGTCAGCAACGCTAACCTCGCGCAATCCTCGTGTATACACTGGTCGGAAATGTTGAGATGTGATTGAGGGTATGTACTACTGGCCCGTTGCATGCCGTCGCAGGGCACGGGGTTTTCGGCGTCACGATCGTTCGTTCAGCACGTGGTCGCGGAGCCACTTGAGCCCCTCTGTCGGCTTTGTCTATTAATTGCACTAGCTTCGAGGCGCTTCCGGCGGGTTGAGTTTATCTAAGTGTATGTAACCTTGCGACGTCACACCGAATCAGTTGATCATGATGGACTTCCGGGCTGCTTTGGTTGAACATATGAAAGTCGGTCATAATCGGCCTTTAGGATCGCTTTAGGAGTAGCTCATCAAGTCTAGAGATCTGAGAGCGTCTCGGTTCACGGCGGGCCATTCTGGCAGTTTAGGGGTGGAAGGTTACGGCCTGAACGCCGAGCGCGCCATTTAGCCGCATTAAGTAATGCCAAACTTGAAGCCACAACTTCAACGTCACCACCGCTGCTAAATTTCAACGTAGAGTTCCTAAATATTGGAACCACCTGCAGGCTCGCGATATCGCGATTTTACGCATTCCAAGGATAGCCAAATTACAAAGGCTGCCTCAACACGAGTACGTGATTTCTCTGATAGATGTAAGCACCTCCACTTGGTTTTACGGAATGGTCGGACACCAAACATCAACCCCTCATCAAACTAAGCCCCGTCATTTGGGGAGCGGCAATCACTCAGGGCGTGCAAATTTCTAAAATTATACAGGGCATTCCACGAACAGCAGGGAGACCCCTCGTCAACAGACTTCCTGTTTTGAGTGCCGCCGGATATATTCCAAAGCTAGATGCGTTCGGTATAGAGTTAGTCCGAGATGCACGGGCCAGGAAACTTGTTTCCAAATGGATGCGGTGTTTATCTTTCCGGCCATGGCGGACTTCATTGATGCGGGTGGTGGAGAACGGCGTTAGGGTACCGGTGCCGGCCGCATTAGATAATGCCACATTCGAAACCAGTTACGTCACCGATGTTTTGGTCCTAAAAATAGACCTAACCACAAATACTGTTCATCGTTAGAAAAAAACTCACAATTTAACGCATCAGCAAGATTCCCGTGCATGAGGACGTGCGTGGTTCCGGACAAGGCTCCAACTGATGTCAAACACGAATCGCCCGAATTGAAAGTATATCCCAAACAATGCCTTCCATACCCACGACTATCGTATAATGAGACTAGCGCTTTTGCCCCCATGAAGGAGACAAGTTCTTGCGACATACACAATCGGCGTTTGGATTTTACGACCGTCACCTGACAAAGGAAAAAGGCGGCCTTCTCCCCTGTGAACTACTCCACTGCCGGTTTTCCCGTGACCGCACCCCGTTTAAATATGAAGCTGCAGCAGCAAAAGACCAGCATCTTCAAACCGGGCTCTTTCAACCCACAAATGTCTTCAGCTTACAGTCAGCTCAAATCCACTCTGTCAGGTGAGGTGGTGCGCCCGGATGACGAGGGATATGAGTATGGAATAGCTCGTTGGTGCGACAACTGCGTCCAGCAGGCATCCTACGTCGTCTTCCCCAAGAACGCAGAGGACGTTTCTGCAGCCATCACGTTCGCCAAAGCCGAGAAAGTGGAGATCGCTGTTTGCGGCGGAGGGCATTCCTGGTCGGTACGTACAGAGTAACCTTGACCGAGTCTTTTGGGTGACCTAAGCAGGGCGCTGTTTAAGGGTTCATCCTCCACTACGGGCTTAGTAATCCATTTAGGCAAATATCTCAATACTGCTCGGTGCGATCCTGACACCAAGCTCATCTACGTCGGAGGCGGAGCCACTTGGGAACCTGGTACGGCCCTTTTCTCATCGTAGTGTGGCAGGGCATAAATTTTAAATTGGGCTTTTTTACTTCTTCTTCTGCAGTCGACAAGGCGGGTGCTGAGCATGGTCTGGCCACTGTTGCTGGTACAGTGAACCATACCGGAGTCGGAGGGTAAGTATCGAGCTTGATTTGGAATTTCTGCCAACACGCGTCACTGACACATGATGCTTGAATTGTAGTTTGGTCTTGGGAGGTGGCTGGGGATGGCTCACTGGTCGACACGGTCTTGCTTTGGACAACCTGACCCAGGTTGGCTACGGATTCTCTATGCGGCATTCATTCGACCCATTAGCTCACTAGAACATGTCACATTTTAGATTAAAATTGTTCTCGCTTCCGGCGAGATCGTGACTGCAAATGAAAACGACCACCCAGACTTATTCTGGGGTTGCAGAGGTATGCACGCGCGCAGTCTCTGGATCCAGTCAGTCTCGAGTCACAGCTTCTAATAAGCTAATTCATCCCTTCTTCATCATCCTCCACGCATCTGTAAAATAGGCGGTGGATCCAACTTTGGTGTCATAACCGAATTCGTATTCAAAGCCCACCCTCAACGCGCTACCGTTTTTTTCAGCTTTATCTGGTTCCCGGTCGAACGCCTCGAAGAAATTGTCAATACCATGGAAGAGTGGTTTGAAACGGCCGGACGAGACGAAACTTGCCATTGGGGCTATTTCAGGGGTGGTCCTGGATCCGAGGTTTGTGTCCTGTTCCGCCTCTATTGGTCTCTCTAGACGCTGATAAAAATTTGGGGGATTGGATACAACATAGAATGGAGAACCGGTTATTCGTTTGATGTACTTCTACAACGGTCCCGCCGACGAGGCCAGAAAGGCGGCTAAGAAGATTTACGACCTCGGTGAGTCGATGGGGCCTTTCCCTTGTATGGTGCTTCAACGAACGCTTACGAATAATCTATCCTAAATCGCCCTTACTAGGACCCGCTGGTGAACTGGCATTCGATGAAATGCCCTACCTTCAACTCAACAGCATCCAGGTGTGTGCCTTACAATCCTTTTCGTATTCTGAGGTAAGCGCTAAATATCTACCCCGTGGTAACCAGAACCTTGCTATGGGTCACGGAGGCCGCAAGTATTGCAAGGGCATTACTGTTGAACCCAAACGTGAGTGGTTACCCCATCACTTTTATCCTCCCCAATGTCTCAGAATCCCCAGCTCCCGCACAAACCCCACTGATGTCTGTTCCTCCCGGTGACAAGTAACATACGAAGCGCTCAAAGCTCTAATCACCGCTATAGACGAATCAGTCAAGGACGAACCTGAGTTCGCGGCGTCTGGTGCTTTGTTCGAGTTCACCCCAAAGCAAGCGGTTCTTTCGGTTCCACTCGACGCTACGGCTTATGCTAACCGAGGAACGGTACGCATTCCCGCCTATATCTCTCCTCATTTTTGATCGTAGTGATGTAACCAGAATGCATGCTAGGGACGAGAATGCCTCACGTTCATATTTTACCAAACCCCATCGCTCGACACCAAAGCACGGACGGCAGTCCGTGGGTACTGCAAAGCTGTAGCTCAGACGGCACCCGTAGCGGACCACGAAGGCAAAGGAGATGACGCGATCGGCATCTCGTACGCCAATTACGATCCCGAGCCAAAGGGAGCGGCATTGGTGTTTGGGCCTCACTACCCAAGGTTGAGGGAGTTGAAGAGGCAGTTCGATCCGGATTGCGTTTTCAACAAGTGGTACCCGATCGAGCCTGCAACCGCTTAAGTATAATTGGGTGCTACATGTTCTACAATTATGTAATCACACGATATGAAATGTCAATTACATATCACCTTCCACACAAGCCTCGCGCAAACACCCGAACGATGAAAAAAATTAAGGCATCCGAGGGCCTCATTACGCTATGTTAGTCAGCAAATCAGGCAGAGAGGCAGAGAGTAGGGAGTAGAGAGAGAGAGAAGGGAGAGAATCAAGGACATAGCTCAGGCCGCGTACCAGAACGCGTGAAACGTGAAGGGATCCCAGCGACCAAGAACGGGACAACCAAGAAGAAAAGAAAGACACGCACAAGATCAAAACAAAAAGCGACAGATAAAGGACTTTTTAAAATAGAGACAGTATGCACTGCAGCAGAATGTAGCCCGTGTGCGGTGAGCCACACATGCAAAGAGCTGACTTTTGAACAAAAATGCCACTTTGATGGGAACACCGACGAACAAAGCAAGATGCGAAGATGCCTCTTGTATGAGTAAAAAAGAGCTACCCTCGTGATTTGGCCGAATTATGCGAGACTGAGGGGGGTAAAGCCGGGATACGATCCCGAACGGGTTTTCGCCAAGTGGTATCTAATTGAGCTTGTGGTAGCTGGTTAAGATGGAAGAGTGATAATCTTTTTTGTAATTTTGCCATGTCTCTACGCGACTCAAAATATCCCTTCGATGTCAACCGACACGTCACTTCGTCACAATACCTGATGGAAATGTGTAATTGTGGCCGGGACGAGACAGCCAGGATTGCGGATAATATGAACACTTGATCTTCGCCCCAACACGCGGCTAACCAAGGGGAAGAATTATTGATCGAATAATATACCGGCTTGATAGCACAGATTTTGAGCATCTCCGTAGAATGCCGCTGCCGCGATACTGCGTCCCTGTTGTTTCTGGAGATTGCCGACACTGCGCAGTATACTCACTCGGCCCCGGTCATTCCCAATGTGACTATAGATACCTTGCGCGAAGAGATAGTACCACTCGGCCTCGCGGTATTTAGAGTGATAAAGACAGATGTGCCCCAGCCCTCGCATCACGTCTGCCCGCCCTTGGTCGTCGCCGACGCGGATGAAGATATCTCGCGCTTCGGTAAAACACTCTTCGGCTTCGGAATATTTAGAGTGGTAACGGTAGACCTCCCCTTGTCCTCGCATTGCATGTGCTCGGCTACGCTCGTCGCCGATACGGATGGAGATGTCTTTCGGTTCGGTATAAAGACGTTCAGCTTCGATATGTTTGGACTGACAGCGGTAGACATCCCCAAGCCCTAGGAGAGTGTCCGCTTGGCCTTGGGCATCATCCGTACGACGGTAGATGTCTAGCGCTTCGGTGTAGCATGCGATTGATTCGGAGTATTTGAGTAAGCAGTGGAAGACCTCTCCCAGGGCAAGTAGCGCACGCGCCCAACCTTGTTTATCGCCGATGCGGGTGCAGAGGTCTCTGACTTGGCGGTAACATTCTTCAGCCTTTATAAATTTGAATCGACAGCGGTAGGCATCTCCCAGCCCTTGTAGTGCATGCGCGCGGCCTTGATCATTGCCTGTAAGGGAGTAGATACTTCGCGCTTGAGCGTAGCATTCTTCGGCCTGAGCGTATCTGGACTGAGAAAGGTAAACCTTCCCTAGTCCTTCTAACACAGAGGCTCGGCCCTGGTCATTCCCAGTACGGATGTAAATGTCTCGCGCATGCGTGTAACATTCTTCGGCCTTGGGATATTTGAACTGAAAACGGTAAATATCCCCCAACCCATGGTACAGAAGAGCACGGTCTTGGTCGGCGCCGATGCGGGAGTAAATACCCCGCGCTTGGACGTAACATCGTTCGGCCTCGCGGTATTTGGATTGATAGCGATAAACATCTCCCAGCCCTCGCATCACATGCGCCCGCCCTTGATCATCGCCAACGCGGATGCAGATGTCCCGCGCTTGGGCGTAGCACGATTCGGCCTCGGAATATTTAGATTGACAGCGGTAGATGTCTCCCAACCGCCGTAAGCAGTATGCGCTGCCTTGGTCATCTGCGACAATGACGCAGAGGTCCCGTGCTCGAGCGTAGTGCTCTTCAGCCTCAGGATATTTTGATTGACAACGGTAGACATCTCCCAGCCCTCTTAAGGTGTAGGCTCGGCCCAAGTCGTCGCCGAGGTGGATGTAGATGTCATGTGCCTGGGCATAAAATCCTTCGGCCTCGGAGTATTTCGACTGAAGACGATAAACGTCTCCCAGTCCGTGTAAGGTCTCTGCTCCTCGGTGATCATCGCCGACGCGGATGTAGATATTTCGCGCTTCTGCATAACATCGTTCGGCCTCGGGATATTTGGATTGAGCACGCCAGACGTGTCCTAGTCCTCGTAATGTATGCGCTCTACCCTGGTCATTGTCGACTCTGATGTAGATATCTTGAGCTTGGGTGTAGTATTCTTCGGCCTGGAGGTATGTTGATCGGCAGCGGTAGACGTCTCCCAGCCCTAAAATCGCATGCGCTCGGCCCTGATCATCACCGCCGCTGGTGTAGATGTCTCGCGCTTGGGTGTAACATTCTTCAGCTTTGTGGTATTTATATTGACAACGGTATACGCGTGCCAGCCCAAGTAAGGTCTGCGCACGGCCCATGTCATCCCCAATATGGACGTAGCTATTGCGAGCCCGCACGTAAAGTTCCTCGGCCTCTGAGAATCTGCCCCGCAGATAGTTGACATCCCCAAGCCCAAGTAATACTTGTGCTCCGCCTTGGTCATTGCCGATGCTGATGTATATCTCCTGCGCCTCACTGTAACATCCTTCGGCCTCTGGGTATTTGGATTGACAACGGTAGGCTTCACCCAGCCATCGCAGCACATCAGCTCGAGCCGGATCACCCGCTGTTTTCGCGCTGGCCAGGGCGCGCTGAAGAACAGATGCAGCAGCATTGTGGTCGCCCTGGGAGTGGTGCATATAGCCCATCTCCAATAAGCGCGCGACTGAGGATGCTTTTGCACCTGCACGCGTTCGACCTAAAGGGGGGATCGACGGCTAGTGGGATGAATCAACATTCGATATCGCTGGCAGACAAAATAAACAACGAAAGATTCACCATCCATTTTACCGTGTTGCAACATTGTCTGATGCTCGGTCTACGCCTGGGGTCGAATTTCCAACAGTCAACTATCAAACTGCAAAGCTTGGTCTCGTGTTTCAGCTCTTCGTGTTGGGGTGCCAAACGATCGACTTGTTGAACGATCTCCAAAGCAATGTCAACCTCCGATTGGAGGTTAGAAAATGGAAGCTTGTTTGTCATCACCTAAAGCAAACCAATGTGAGGGATCAGTTGGTCAGGCAGTGCAGCTCCCCATTCCGATCGAACGTGCTTACCTCCCAACAGACCCATCCAGCCGACCAGATATCACTAGCTAAACCTAGGTGCTCCTCGGCATTTATGACTTCTGGAGCCGCCCAGCGGAGTGACCAAGCAGGACCAGTCAAGGTCAATTGATTGGCGCTAGCGGCGATCCTGACTTCAGACTTGGGCTCGTCCGTGTCATGTCTAGCCGTAAAGGGAACTTCATTGGCTACCTGCTCGACATATTGGTCCACTTCTTGTTTTTCACCAGTGACGTAACGAGCGGATCCAAAGTCGGTGAGGACGGCGCGGTACGTTGAGCTAACGAGAATGTTGAGCTGAAGTGCTCACAGGGGTGAGGAGATAGCGCACCAAAGTAGGTAGTTCAATCAACTCACCGACTTGAGATCTCCATGACGGATAGGTGGTCGATGCGTGTGGAGATATTCAATCCCTTGGAACATGTCTTGGATCTGGAAATGAAAGCCTGTTTGCCCAATCCAACCATCCACCTGCAGCGGACTTGGCACTCACGAGGGATATTCGCTCCGGAATTTCCCAGTCTCCCGAAGCAAGGAATTCGCGAACGTTTCCATTCGGTGCCCACGAGAGAATTATCCAAGCCTTGTGGTGTTCCAAGTCATCCACGAACCCGATCAATTGAACGACATTTTTGTGAGATAGCCCGGCCAGTATTTCGACTTCGTGAACAAATCCCTAAAGGCCGATCGATGAGCAAACGCACTAGGGTCTCTGAAACGAGCAATCTAAGAACCGACTTTGGTAAATTTCTCCTTATCCATGTTGTCACCGAACCGAAGCTTTTTCGCTGCTACTCGTTTAGCGCGTACCCTCTTGTTACCCTTAAAGTTTGCCCGAAAGACTTCGGCTTTGCCTCCGCTCCCGGTAGGCTTGGCGTCAGCCTTAATGGTTGCAGGACGGATTCGATACTTGGACAGGCGCTCAAGCCTCGCCCTCTAAGACGCCCTCAGGTAAGTCATTTTGAAACCTGAGGAGAAATGAAAGACGAACCAGTCCCGGGAGCGCCCCCTCGAAAATGTGCTGCGTTCCGGTGGAATAGGGAGAGAAGACTTGCTCGGACGAATTCGCATCTTCATCTACGTCCATCATTGGAACTGTGTGCACGGAGGGGTCGTCCACAGACGCTTCAACCAGCGACGAAGCACTCGGTATTCCTCTCATCGGATGAAGCGGGAATGGTGTCGTAGCGAGAATTATGCCGGTGGAAAGTGAGCGTATATATACCCAGGGTCCAGGAGGATACAAAACACAAAACCAAAAAAGGATGCCGCCATTATTGCCTTTAGCAATCTATATGAAGCGCCGCCTGCGCGCCGATTTAGCTCTAGCCTCGTGTAAACAAAGGAGTGGGAGACCCTTTTTGTTCCTCTTCGCTTCTCCGCGTCACAACATTTTGTCATCTCGAGCAAAATTCTGTTCATCGATCGACAATATTAATACTCCCGGGAATCAGATTCTGTCTGTACAACATATATATATACGCCCTAGCGACGATATGCACACTCTTTGGTGCTAGGTGTGCCCCGGGCTCTTACAGGAGGTATGGTCGCAACATCACGTCATGTGACGCCTCGGGTCTCCCGGAACGGCTTGGTCTCGCCGAGCCAATTCACAACGGGCCTCAGAGACAACTGGAAAGGAACGCGTGTTTGAGAACATTCGATAATCCGAAGGCATACTGTGGGGGTTTCTGCTTCTGTGCCAATTGTCAGTTGACCAACAACTAGTGTGCTGTCTCGCAGGCCCGTCCCTACGGGTCTATCGTTTGCATTCCTACGACCGTCACCGCTCAACCGGCACTCCGAGTCAAGGGCACCGGCCTGGTATCCAACTCCTCGGGCGCAGTTCTGACCCAAGTCAAAGGAAGCGCAATCCGAAATGCCCCATTAAATTTGATCTCATCGAGCGGCAACTTTATTTACGATGATTGGGTGAAGCAAAATCTTTTCTACAACTTCGTATAATCACACGACTTGGACTACCGTGTCACACACAAGCCTTGCGGAAAGGCTGTTCACAATGAAAAAGGATTTATTATTTTACAGCAACCAAGGGACTCCTTACGGTATGTTGATCAGCGAAGCAGGCAGAGAGGCAGAGAGAGGAGAGATACAGAAGAGAGAGAGAGAATCCACGACGCAGCTCCAGCTGGGCACCAGAACGCGTCGAAGGTAAAAAGGAGGTGCAAGCACGGGACAACGAAGAGGCAGTAAAAAAAAAAAGATACACATACATAATCAAAACGAAACCGTTATCGGGACTTTTGAAAACGAAATGCGAGGGATAAGAGACTTGTGGGAATAGAGACAGCATGCACTGCAGCAGAATTAGAGTCCATGTGCGGTGAGATGCAAGAATGCAAGACGACGTGACTTTTGACCAAAAAAATACTACTTCGACGGGAACCCCGACGAACGAAGCAAGGCGCGAAGATGCATCGTTCATTTGGATCCCGTCCTTCGTCCTCCACCTCGTTGGAGGAGTCGCTGGATCATTTGAAGGGACCAAATCCCCACCTTGAACCGCCTACTCCTTATCGGGGAGATTTAAATATGAGTTTGGCGAAAACGCTCCGCTGTTCCCGTTCAAGAACGACAAGAACTGCGAGTTTGGTGAAGGCATCTCAAATGCTCCAGCCAACCACGAATCCGTCACCGCCGTCTGTGGGAGCCCGACACTGGATTGGTCGATCATGATGGGGGTAGACCCGTTAGCTGCATTCGACTGTGGAGTAGCCACGTTGGAAGACCCGCTCGACATGAAGGATGCAGCGTCGTTGCTTCCATTGCTGTTCTGCATGCCCAACGACGGCCTCCTCGAGTCGAATCCGAAGTCGGTGGTCGTAGCGGACTGAGGCATGGTGAACTGAGACGTCGTGGAGCTCGCAGACTGAGGGGGCATGGCGAAGGGCAGATACGAATTGTAAGGCGAGTTACCGAACAGGCTGAAATTCGGAAGCATGTTGGGTGAAGCGGCGCTGTTGGTCGATGCCGTGGGCGGGCTTCGGGTCATCGAGCTCTCTGGCAAACCTCCGGTGCTGATGGTCTGGATGACGCGTTGCTGCTGCTTCACTTGCTGCGCAGCCTTGGCTTCCTCGGCCTTCTTGGCTTTTACTGCGTCAA
>WSTY01000206.1:0-26581 GCA_019633465.1 Tulasnella sp. 417
GTCAACCCTTGCGACGGAGGAGGACCGGGATCGGCCTCCATATCGGCCAAGATGCTGTCGAAAATCGCCGCCGGGTCAGGTTCGCCAGCGAACTCCTGACTTGGGGCGGGATCCCCGGGGACAGCGGTCGTAGCAGGATCGAAGGCAGGATCAACTGCCATCGGAGGGTTGACGGTGGCAGCGTTGGAGTCGGTGGCCGTGTTTGAGACTGCAGAGGTCTCCACCTCCATCGGGTTCGAGGTCGGGTTGGTGAGGCTTACAAGAGCCAGCAGGGCCTCGACGTCCTGTGAAGTGAGCACATTGGGATCCTGCCCAGTCACAGGAGGCGCTCCAGCAAACAGTCCATCTTGGGGTAGCGGAGGAAGAGGACCGGCCTGCATCAACGCCACAAGACTGTCGAGGTACGCCGTAAAGTCTGGTTGAGGGATGGGGGCGCCAGACTGTTGGGTGGTTGGGGGAAAACCTTCGGGTGCCGTAGTAAGAGGAGGGATGGAAGGAGGGTTCATGGGCATCGGAATGGTGGTTGGGCCGGTGCTGAAGATCGAGCCGCTGATCGCGCTCAAGGGCGTCGAGCTCGTCTCTCCCTCCAACGCCATCGAGTCCGAGTCTGATGTGCCGCTACCTCCACAAGACGCTGAGGCTTCAGTTCCTTGAGGAGTCGCCACGTTGGGCTCCTTGCCAAAGGAGATTCCGAAGATGCCAGGCTCGTACTTCGGGAAAGAAGTTGCTCGAGGAACCTCAATCGTAAAGCCCAGCGACGGCTGCCATGACTGGCTGCCATGGTTTGACGTAGGCGCGGAAGCCGAAGACGGGGCCAGCCCGTCTTTGGCTGGGGATGATTGAGGCTCGGCCTCGGGAGTAGGCGCGACGGCGGGTTCTTCGGAGGGTTGGACTGGGACTGACGCGTTTTCGCTAAATCGACAGGAGGGTTGAGTCAGCTCTACAACGTACCAATGATGATATGAGAGTATACGTACTCGAAGTTGGGGGAAGTCACCCCAACCTTTGGTATCGCCTGGGTAGCAAGGGCTCGTTCATAGTCACGAGCGAGCTTGAGAAACGCAGGGAACTATTTAGCGACTTTCGTTATACTCACAACGTTGTTCGGATACTTACAATTTCGTTGAGGAGCTTTTGCGTGTTCAACTCGGACTCCATGGATGAGAGGGCTGCGTCGGCTTCCTTTTGAACGGTCGCCGACTTCTCTTCGGACTCTGCGAGAGCCTGCTGAGCACTCGCCGCCTTCTCCTCAGAATCTGAGAGCGCCATTTTGAGAGAGGTGTTCTCCAATAGAATCGCATCAACTCGAGTGGTAGCGGCGTTCAAGCCTTCGCGCGCTGCTTCGGCTTCCTCTTTGAATTTTGCGAGCTGCAGTTGGAGGGACTCGAGCTCAACGCGCCTGGCGTCGAGCTCAAGCCGGGCGGTTTCGGCCGCGGCACGAGACGCCTCTGCCTCCTTGCGCGCCTCGGAAGCTTCAGCGATAGCTTGAAGCGTTGCGTTATTTGCCTCCTGGGCTTCTTGTTCCCGAGTCGCGACCGAACCCTCAAGACGCTCCACCTGAGCGTTCGCCGAGTCGAGAAGACCCTTCAATTCGGCGCTCCTTTTGTTTCGCTGAATCAGGCGAGTGGAGAGATCCTTGTTGTGGGCGTGCTGTCGACCGAATCATGAGCTCGTTGGACGTTCAACGGCTGAAAGGAGAGTGCTTACGAGAAACGCCACTTCTTGCTTCAATTCTTCCGGGTCGTGCTTGGTGTCTTGCAGCTCTTTCTTCGGCCCAGCATGAGCCTCGGAAATACGCTTGTCAAGTCTCAACAGCTCCTGGTACGCTTTTTCGTTCATCTTACGAAGCCCCTCGTTCTTCCATTCTTCCTTCTCGAGCTGTTCAGTCGTTGCCTTGTGGGCTTTGACGAGGAACTTGATGTGGGTCTCAAGAAGTGGGACGCGGAGTCCGTTTAGGAATTGGTCGAGCGAGGTGTAGCAGCTAGGTTTGAACTGGGAAACGCGGGGGGAGGAGAGCGTCAGTTCGGAGCCTGGTCGAAAGTCTATCACAAACTCAAATCATCTCGACTTACTTTCTGGCTGTACTTGGTATGTAGAGACATTACGAGCAGCACCAAGAATCCAATGAGGCCGACGCACGCGGGCCCCAAGAGATCTTTCAGCTCTATCTCCCGTCCATAAAGCTCGTCATCCCAAGGAGAGAGGGTGGGGGATGGGCTCGGAACCTCGATCGACGTTGCCACGTCTGGCCCGTATTCCAATTCAGACCGACCAAGATAGGAGTCGCTGAAGACGTAGTCGTCGAGGTAGAAGGTGAGACCGGGATGGTCCGTATTCGGCACGCTGCTGATCGGGGGGGAGACGTAGACGGAGACCGTGATGGTGGCGTCTTCACCGAAGTAATCCGATTGGCCGTGGCCCTGAAACGCGTCCGAATCCGTATTCCATAGCTCGTCGTCTGCCACTGACAGAGCGTCTAGCAAAGAATCTAAGTCCTCTGAGCTAGGGACCTGCCCTTGGTGATGCTCGTAGAGGTCGGATTCGGTTTGTGTGGTGGCGGGGTACGGGCTGAAAGAGTCTGAGCTACAAAGGACCGGGTCGGACAAAGAGTCCACGGTGGGTCGAGCGAGAGAAGGTCCGTTGGATGGAGGAGTCGGTAGAATGACATGAGAGGGGGATGCAGGAAGGGTTGGTGGGGTGGTGAACTTGGCCAAGTCGACTTTGCCACCAAGGCTGACGAGGACGGCGGACCAAGCGATGAAGATGAAAGGATGGGTGAGGATGACGCGAAGAACTTGCGCCCACATGATGAAAGAGTCGCACTGAAGATAGTGCGCGAATGGGTACACGTTATGAGGTGAGAGAGGGGGAAAGTACCGGGGTGGTGGTGGGGGGTAGGAAGGAGAGCTGGGTTGACCTGGTCAAGTTTAAGTCTCGATGGTATAAACAATGCTTACATCACTCCGAGCGAGAGAGCTCCGCCACTTCCCGTCTCTATGTTAGATTATCTACCTCTACTGATACATCTTGGACGTGCAGACATCTCCCAAGCACAGACTCGCAACATATCCACTGGTGGGGGCGGTTGGACATCGAGTGATCTCTTAGGGCAGCATCTAGCGGGTATTTGTCACGACAAACTATCTACCTCGTCCAAATTTGCACGTAGCACTTCCCGAAAGGCCATATTCTGCGACCTGTCTTGCTTCTCGAGAGGAGCTTTGGCCGTCCGGGATTCGTCACGTGCCAATGGGTAGTTTAAGTCAAAGCGTATTGCGTCTACATCCGGCTAGCGGATCCTTTCATAAACGTCGATGGGCTACGTCAGTATTGAGATTCATTTGATGTGAACTCGAAATGCAATTCTGCCGTGCTCCCCGTTAGCTGAAACTCGTAGTAAAATGCCCAGTTCGCCCTCTAGCTCGCTCCACCATCCACGACGGCCATCACACTCGACCAAACGTCATGTACGAGCCGTCTGCGTCAAGGAATGCCTTGTGTATGCGGTTGCATGAAAGCAAATTTATCATTGTTCCAGTCCGTGGCCGTTCCTCGCGATCGTTGACATGGACTTGCGAACGCTTTGTTCGCCAGGGTTTTGAAGACAAGGAAAACAAAACCTCGACAAACCACCCCAGGCAGGACAATAAACGCGAGGCACGTGCCAGGGGGATGCTTCGCTTCGGGAAGAAGCGAGATTTTTTTTTTCGTTTAGCGCTATGACTCCCTTTCAGGAAAGGACCTCACGGGCTCGGTATTCTCCACCGGGTTCAGCGCTACATACACTTCTCTCGGATCACACAGCGCCCAAACTTGACATTCCAAGACAATGTGTATTTCGCATTGGGAGCACGGGCGGGAAAAGAAGATAAGGAGGGTGAAACCAAGCATAGGGTATGCCATAACATCGATGAGATAAAAATAGATCGGATCAAAAAAAGCTGGATGGTAGAGGGAGGAGGTTGAAACTAAATGAACAAAGAAACGAGAAAGAGGAGAGAGAAGAAAAAGAAAAAAAAAGAGAGAGAGAGCGTGAGGGGGTAATACAAAATGCTAGTACCTCATGTGGGTGTAATAAATGGATATGGACACAATCCGATGGCCGATGCTGTCTAGAGTGGGTGAATAACAGTTGGAAGGAGATGCGTGGAGGGTCGTTGGCGAGGGAGTAGAGAAAGCTGGATAGAGTGGCAGGAATCTTGGCATACAAACTTGAGGAACGAAATTGTCTCTAATATTTGCGCAGATTTTCTTTTTGCTCAATTCCAATACGTGCCTCTCCTGGAGTAATTCTTGACCTTTTCAATGATACGGAATAGTCTAAGAGAGAAGAGAAGACGATCAGCATTCTCGCCCGATGCGGCCGGTCGAAGAAGAAGAAGCAGGGACGTACGAAATGACCAAATTACTGCAATAACTCGCCAACGTCACAAACGCCAAGCATATCAGCGCCAGCTGTTCACGACACAGCGTCCTCCCTTCTTCAGTGCCCTGGAACCTTTCCGCGACCTCATTCGGCATGAGGGGTAAATCACTCCACCAGCGGTCAGCCGACGGGGGCCCACACTCCAGCGGCGTGGTGAAAAAATCGTTGAAGCACAGCGCCAACGACGCCGACCAAGCGCAGATGAACACGACTTCCAGGAGCGTGTGCATCAACTTTGCAGAGGTCTTCCAGAGCCCAACCGGTCGGCCAAAGTATTCAAACTAAAAGATAAAACCCGGGGGAGGGGGGAAAAAGAAGTGGCGTGTCAGGCACCGACCCCACGTCACTGAGATAAGATAGGAGGGGGGAGATGACGAAAAATGAAAACGAGGTCTCCGCGCCCCACTTACATAGATAGCGAGGATGACGTGCACCAGCGTCAGAGGAGCAAAGATGATAGTGACGGTGGAAGAACTGCCAAGGATACCCATCGCCTCGTTGCGTTTTTCGGTCTTTCTGGTTTGAATGGCAACCCCGAGAGTGGCCGAGGTGAAAGCGAGGTTGATCATACGGAAAAGCTAAGAATGGGTCCCAATAGCACGCCCTCAGCATCTACGAGGCGACACTATGGGGACTGGGAGGGATGGACTTACCAGAGGAACGTAAAGGTTGTGCAGACACCACTGCCTGAACTTCCGTCTCCGCCGCCTCCAAGACCGTTTCCGCTTGCTTCCAGGACGAGCCGTAGCCGTCGACGTTCGAGACGGGTACGGATTGAGGCCCGGTCCACCGAGGGTTCCGTTGACTTCCGCGCTCGGTCGCCGTTCCGGGTGATGCGCCTGCTCGGGCTCCGTAAGCCATTTTCGTGGATTCCACGGAGAGTCCCACCCTGGAGTTTCAGCTTGCGCTTTTGTAAACGGAGCTGGGGGCAGAGGAAGGTCGAGGCGCAATATGTTGGACGAAACGCGGTGGCTGAGGCCTTGGCGGAGCCGACGCTTCTGACGTTCAGGGACTGACGACGGGCCCGCGGCTTGATCGAAGTTGTCGTGTGCCTCCTCTGCGTGCTCGTCGTCGTCATCCTCGTCGTCATCCTCGTCCTCTTCGTCTTCGTCTTCGTCTTGATCTGAGCGATCTTCTGCGTCGACGGCCGAGGAGGAAGACGTGTTGTCCTGGTTCTCCTCTGGTAAAGCATCTTCGGGCCGCTTCTCCTTCCCCTTATTCGATGAGACGGTGTTAAGCGCGTATCCAAAAATCCAAGACGACCTGTTCCTCCCTATTTGCTTGATTCCCGGGCGCGGTTTAGATATCCGGCGTCTTGGGGCCTTCTCCAGATCATGATCACCCGAGGTGGACGTCGGGGTGACTGACCCATCCCTGCCCTCTCCCTGCGATTCTGCGATGACGGGCTTGATCCTCCTGGGCACCGTAAACGTCCACCAATTGCCCGAGGGAGCCTGCTCCGGTGCTGATGACGTAAAGGATGCGATGTCTGATGGCATGCGCTCATGAGAGGAGGTGCTGCGCAGGTTGCCATTACCCGCAGTGCCATTGGTGTAGGCGGTAGTCGGACTGAGGAAGACGTCTTCATCTGGAACGGGTTGCTCGTGCTTTGCCCATGCTGTTGTTTTGCGGCGGGCGATGGACGTCGGAGGCCGGGAGGGTAAGCGCCAAGGAATATAAGTCGAGGGGACGTGTTCGGGTGGGTTTGTGTCGGTCAGTTTAGTTCGCAATCGAAAATGAGAGCGCGCTCGTGGCGAATCGGGAAAGACTCACGAGGAACGGTTACGACGAGCCTCTTGCTAGAACCATGGCCCGCTGGAGGCCCAGAGGTGAACTTGGAGGATGTGGCTGACTTTGGGGGCGAGTCTGGGGACGGTTTGCGTGGAGGCGGATCTGACCCCTCCCGTTGTCGCTGAACGGGAGCCGATGAGGCCATCTTCAGCTAAGGACTGCCGTGGTGTGGCAAGACCACAGATCGTCAGCTGCGATAGAGGGGTATATGAGCAATGTCCGAGGGGGTGAGGTGACGGAGGGGAGGAGAGAAGGGGAAAGAGAGAGAGAAGTGACGCGGGGGAGGAAAGTCGGACGGCGAATGTCCTCAGGATCGGATCCAAGACGCCGAACTTTTTCGCTCTGTCCCTTTTTGACCTCCCAGTCCCAATCATCATCATCGCTACTAGACGCCACACCATGCGATTCCAATTCGGCCCATCCCGCGTTGACCCATTCCCGTGTGACGTGCCAAGCCCTCAGAATGCGCGATGGATCCCGCAGAAGGTGACGGGGCCCTCCAAGAACTCCCAAGCACCTGCATCGCGAATCTCCACCTTCTCTTTCAGGTCTATCAACGACTGCGAACGCGACTGCGGCAACGGTGCTCTTGTAGTCAACGTTGAGGCGGTTCACTGCACCTTTTTTTGGAGCGTCAGCACTACTCCCGCACCACCCTACACTTTCTGTAAGCTCGCGCCGACAGAGCCTACCGCAGCCACCTGAAAATCGATTAGTCGTCGGCTCGTGCATCTCCGACTTATCGCACGCTGCCTTGCGCTTTCGGCCACGCCCACGCTCTTTTAACTTTCGTGTCTTCCGGGGACATGAGCTCTATGTTATAATGCGATCCCAACTTTTCCCAGACAGGCCTTACCATCGGCGTCCGTAACTTCGGGCTCTGGAACACGCCTCGGCATCCGCTTTCACCAAGCCCATCCGTCCCGCGGCTAAAAGATCGGTATTGATACACCGCGAGCGGTTCCTTTCCAACTTGGAAAGGTTGAGGCCCCGAACGTAGTCCTGCTATTATCATCTAAATTCGAACTCCCTTGCCCGCTAAAGATTTCGTCATAATGGATTCCAGCATCAGCCGCAAAACACGCCTACACCGCACTGCTGCTACCTCGCCCTCCTAAGCCTCAAAGAGCCTCGCTTCTCCCGAGTTCGGGGTGAGTGGGGACCCCTGACGCACTTGTCCTATCCAGTGGGATAATCTCGTATCAGCAAGTTCGTCCCAGGCAAACTTCCGTTTCCGGCTTCATAGTGCGTTTTATGGTTCAATGGCGAGGGTCTACCGAAGGTGGTAATGGTCCAACCCCAATTGGCCCCTCGCATGTCCCAGGCTAATCTGGCGCTCCTGGCCATCTGATTGCCTCTACGTTGAGATGGGACAACGGAGGCTGACACGCGGACCGAATAACTTCAAGAACCTAAGTATAAGACCCTCGCGTGGGGGATGGCAGGTCACAGTTCAACCCCGTTTCGCTCCGGGTTATTCGAGTTTCGGCGGAAGGTGAGGTCGGAGGCAAAATGCTCATTGAATTTTAACGAAGCTTTACCATCATCCAGTGAAGGACACGGTATTTGTCAACCACCACGTAAGCGGGAGATAATTTTCTTTCTCGTCAGGGTTATTTGCTTTTGGTGTCAGACTAGCTACTTGGACGTTTCTTTACTAGATGGAGATGGGCCTGAAGAGGCGACGTGCAAGTGCGTGTCAGGTGGTAATCAAAACTTCGTGAAGTGAGCGACCAGGTGAAAAAGCGCTGTCTCGTTCCACCTGCAAGGTGTTAAACCGACTTCTCCGTTTTGTGAAGATCACGAGCTTGAACAAAAATAGCTCACGGGTTTGCTGGCAACTGGCTGCGCTTTAGGCGCCCGATTAACCGGATCGGATCGGTCCGATCCCAAGCAAACAAACCCAAACGCCAAGGAAAATGCACATAGCCCCCAAGCGCTCGAATCGTTCACCGTTCAAGTATTTGCTCGCTTATCGAGTTCGAAGATGACCTCCTAGCGAGTTTAAATTTGCTAGGATCACTCTGACCATTCTTTTCGTGTTGCCTCTGCTCAACCCCCCTCTTCAACGGTATATCTACAAACTTCCCCCCAGACGCTCGGGAGCGAAAGATGTCCGTCTCATTAAGCGACCACTGTACCAAAGGCTACCGGCTCCCAGGAGAGCTCAGCGGAGAGATGATCACGATTGGATCCTTCAAGACCTACTTTCGCAAATCCTCAAGCAGCACGGAGAGCGAGCCCTCCAAGAAAGCGCTCGTGCTTTTCACGGACATCTTCGGGCTGACCATTCCCAACACGCAGCTCAACGGAGACCGCCTCGGTCAATCTCTTGATGTGGACGTGTACGTTCCTGATCTTTTTGAAGGTATATATTTCCACCCTTGGTCCCTTGGTCGCCACATTTCGACCATGTTACTGTTTTTATTTCTCTTTCTTTTTTTTCTCTTTTTGGCTCAAATAGGAAAACCATTGGTCAGCCAAGAAGATATGGGCCCCTTTACAGTGCATCAGCCTGGAGTTACTCTTTCGTTCAAACAACAACTCGGCCGGGCTTGGGCGCTGTTGAAGCGCTTGCCTCACTTGCGTAGAGAAATAACTAATCGACCTGGTGCCGTCAAGAGGCGCGGTGAAGCGGTACGGTAACAGGTTACGTGACTAGCTGAATTCTTTAACTTAGGCTGCCGTAGTTTATTAAAGCATTAAAAGAGGCAAAGCACTATGATCGAATCGGTATTGTAGGGTGCGTTCGTCGTTCGATCCCAAATCAATGAAACTGCCCACTCTAATGAAAACAAAATCTGTTAGATACTGTTTTGGAGGTAAGATATAACTTCATATCCAGCTGCGTAAGCTGAACGAGATGCTGACTGGGATTCATTCGCTTCTTGTAGGCGGTGTTGCCATCCACGTCGCAGCGACTGATCTCGTGGATACGATCGTCATCATTCACCCAAGTTTGACATCCCGCGAGGAAGTGGCTCGCATTCGAGTACGTGGCTATTTGCTTTACCACCTTAAGATACTGAAAGGCTGCTTTCTTTGCAAAGACTCCAACCAGCTGGGTTTGTCCAGAAGGTAAGGAAAATCCCGCCGTCCGCGAGTTGGGCCTATGAACGATGCTTGTTCCCGTAGAGGATATGTGGATCTCCGCAGCCACCAGGGAACAGTACGAAGGAGTTTTACGTGCTAAATTGGAAGCGCAAGATTTCGAAATCCAGGTCTACCCAGGTTAGTTCTCTAGTGTCACGAAATGTTATGCAAGCAAGAATGCTGAAGGGCGTGCGCTCTCCAGGTACAACGCATGGTTTTGCAGTACGTCCCAACCTCGAAATACCTGAAGTTAAGCAAGCGTACGAAGGTGCTCTGCAACAGACGACGAAGTGGCTCCAAGAAAAGCTCTAAGCGAAACGTACTCCCGCCTTATATACATACCGGCTACGTGACCCCATGTACCTTCACTAAATTCTCATGGATGTGCTATCTCCCTTCACTGAAAAGATTTTGAGCCGATATCTCACTACCGAAGACTGCGAGCATGCACGAGAATCAGGTCTTGCCCGTGGCTGAGCTGCGCTCTAGGCGCCCGGTGACCGGGCTTACCCGGACCGAAGCACAGCAAACAAAACGCAGACGCCAAGCAGAGGCACAGCTGACGCCACCACCCCATCCGCTGTTCAACCTTTGCTCGTTCGTCAAGCCTAAGTGGTTTGTTGGTCATCAGCCACTTCACTAGGATCGCTCTGACAGGTTTCGGTTCGATCCGCTCACCGCTGTTCAGCATTAAAATTCCAAACAGCTCAGATTCTCGAACAGACATGTCCATCCCGTTATGCGAAGACTGCATCAAAGGTTACCGGCTTCCAGGAGAGCCGAGCGGAGAGATGGCTACAATCGGAGCCTTCAAGACCTACTTCCGCAAATCTGCAAGTAGCACCAACAGCGAACCTTCCAAGAAAGCGGTCGTGCTTTTCACGGACGCCTTTGGGCTGACCATCCCAAACACTCAACTCATCGGGGACTCTCTAGGCCAGTCCCTGGATGTGGACGTCTATGTTCCTGATATATTCGAAGGTATGTTTCCCCCTCTGTGCTCAGCGTTTCGTATGATCAGGCGGTGGGATCGCTTACGGTGTCGTTTCATATAGGAAAGCCGCCCCTGAGCCATCCAGATCTCGCCCCCTTTACAGCAGACCAGCCTGGAATCACCCTTTCTCTGAAGCAAAAACTGGGGTGGACTTGGGTTATGCTCAAAAATTTACCTGGAATTGCTATGCATAGGCCAGATGTCGTCAAGAAACGCGCTGAAGCGGTATGTTAGGAAGGTTAGGCTGCCAAGGGTCAGGTTTGAGACTGATGTGACCGCAGTTTATTAAAGCGTTGAAAGAGGCAAAGCACTATGACCGAATCGGTGCTGTAGGGTGCGTGCGGGAGCGTCCGAGACCAAAATCCGTGAAAAAGTTCTAATAAATTCGGAACATGTTAGGTACTGTCTTGGAGGTGAAGTCTACTTCAGGTGTGGCTGCATAGGCTGAGCTCGATTATTGACCGGGGTTCGTTCGCTGCTTGACTCGTAGGCTGCGCCGCCATCCACATCGCAACGACTGGTCTAGTCGATGCGGTCGTCATCGCCCACCCCGGCCCCACATCCCGGCAGGAGGTGGGTCGTATTCGGGTATGTAAATATTTGGTTTGATATTGTCAGAGTGCTGAAACACTCGTTTTCTGCAAGACTCCGACTAGTTGGGTTTGCGCCGAAGGTAAGGAAAGGCCCCCCTTCTTGAACCACGCCTATCAGTGATCTTCTTTCCGCAGAGGATGTGTGGCTCTCCGTAGCCAACAGAGAGCAGTACCATGCAATCTTGAGTGCTAAATCGGAAACGCAAGCTTTCGAGTCTCACGTCTATCCAGGTTCGTTCTCTACGGTGCGGCTTGAGGAAGCCAACGAGCTGAAGCGCGGGACTGCCAGGTACAACGCATGGGTTTTCAGTGCGTCCGAACCTCGATATGCCTCAAGTTAAGCAAGGATATGAAGGCGCTCTGCAACAGACGACGAAGTGGTTCCAAGAAAAGCTTTGAGCGAACGTACTTCTTTTCTGTCCACTGTACACGTAGTCTTGTACATTCACCAATCTTAATGAACCCCAGACATACATATACCGGTGCGTCGCAATGGCGGGGGATCAGATCAGGCTCGGACCCGTCTACCAGCGTCGCACTCGAACCACCGGTGCAGTTGCTGAAGAGTGCCCCTCGATTCCAACCTCCTTGGAAGCCTTTGAACTGGCGCCGAGACATCTCGTACATGATCAAGTTGCCTCGCGCTCTTTGGCAACCCGTGACCTATTTTCACTGGAGGGAGGATATTCAATCTAGGTTTCGCTCAGGCCATTCGAGCTTAGCGGAAGCTGGGGGAGCAGGCAAAATGCATTGAATTTTAAACTAGTTCGCTCATCATCCAGTGGACTCGGCCGGATTTGTCAACCGCCACGCAATAGAGAGAGAAATGCATGCCTTCACGATAGGTTTAATCAATGCTGGTGTCATATGAGCTGCAGGCCATGGCTCAGGCATAGTGTTCGTAAGTGTGTGTCAGTTGGCTACGAGATATCGCTGCCTTCGCGAAGCGAGGGACCAGATGGAAAGCTGGGGTCTCCATTCATCTGAAAAAGGTGCCGGACCGACTTCTCGTTTGTAGAAATCACGAACATGAAAATAGCTCGTGTATTTACTCGCAGCTGGCTGTGCTCTAGGCCCCCGGGGACTCGGATTCGTCCGGTCAGGTCCCTAGCAAACACACCCAAATGCCGAGGAAAGGCACAATAAGCCCCCAACCGCTCCGAACTGTCCGTGGCTCAACTCCCTGCTCGCTGTTCAAGGTAGCTCACTTGTCATCAGTCGGCTCATTGGAATCAATCCGACCTATCTCAATTGGGTCCGCCCGCCGCCCTCCAACGCCATACAACACCAAACCCCCGACACAGCAAACGAGCGGAAATGTCGCTTCCTTTATGCGAAAACTGCACCCAAGGGTATCGGATCCCAGGAGAGCCGAGCGGAGAGATGGTCCCGATCGGATCATTCCAGAGCTACTTCCGCAAATCCTCAAGCGGCACGGAGAGCGAACCTTCTAAGAAAGCGATCGTGCTCTTCACGGACGCCTTCGGGCTGACCATCCCAAACACTCAACTCATCGGAGACTCCCTTGGCCAATCTCTCGACGTAGACATCTACGTTCCTGATCTTTTTGAAGGTATGTGGTTTCCCTTTCTTAACCGTCATGCACATTTCGTGCTGTATCGTTCACTGTTGTTTGTATCCACAGGAAAGCCGCCTCTCCGCCACGAAGATCTCGCCCCTTTTACTGCCGACCAGCCGGGAGTCACCCTTTCTTTAAAACAAAAATTAGGCTGGCTTTGGACTGCGCTGAAAAGCTTCCCTGGAACCATAGCTAATAGGCCTGATGTCGTTAGGAAACGTGGTGAAGCGGTACGTTAGGGGGGGTGGCTAGGTGGCTAATTTGCCCAGGGTTAAATTCGTAACTTACGTCACTTGCAGTTCGTTAAAGCCTTAAAGGAGGCAAAGCACGATGACCGTATAGGTGTTGTAGGGTGCGTTCGGCGTTCGATACCAAACTCCAGATTCCTCTCTAAATGATTCTGAAACCTTTTCAGGTACTGTCTTGGAGGTGGGACATGCTTTATATTCAGGTGAACAAGCCGGGTTTGACTATTTACCGGTTCATTCGCTTCTTGTAGGTTGCGCCGCCATCCACATCGCGACGACTGCTTTGGCCGACACGGTCGTCATCGCCCACCCCGGCCCTACATCCCGGGAGGAAGTGGGTCGTATTCGAGTATGTAACCTTTTTTTTTTTTTTTGGACTCTGTTAAGGTACTAAAAGACTCCTTTTCTGCAAGACTCCGACTAGTTGGGCTTGCGCCGAAGGTAAGGAAAGATGGCCTTTCTTGAGCAATGCCTATTGACGTTCGTTCCCTAGAGGACATGTGGCTCTCCGTAGCCAACAGAGATCAGTACGAAGCAATCTTGCGTGCTAAATCGGAAACCCAAGCTTTCGAAATACACGTCTACCCAGGTTCGTTCTCTGCGGTGGGGGTGCCCGGCCACATGAGAAAGACCAACAAGCTGAACCGCGTGACTGCCAGGCACAACACATGGGTTCTCAGTCCGTCCTAACCTCGACATACCTCAACTTAAGCAGGCATATGAAGGCGCTTTGCAGCAAACGACGAAATGGTTCCAAGAAACGCTTTGAGCGAAACGTACTCCCTCTCTGTATCCACTGTACTCGTAACCTTGTGCATTCACTAGATTTTAATGAACCTCCGACATACGTATACCGGAGCGTCACAATGGCAGGGGACCAGATCGGGCTCGGACCCGTCTACCAGCGTCGCGCTCGAACCACCGGCAGAGTCGCTGACGAGCTCCCCACGACTGGAGCTTCTTTGGGAGCCTTTGAACTGGCGTCGAGACATCTCGTACACGTTCAAGTTGCCCTTGTGCCTCGCCTTCCTTTGTGATCCGCGGCCTATTTCGCTGGATCGGGGATCGTAGTCGATGGTGAGCTCTTCTCCAACGTGGATGTCGCGGGTTGTGACGAAAATGAGTTTTCCTGGTGGAGGATTCTGAAACCGACATTGAAAAAAAAAATATCATTAGAGGTCTTAGTTCCTTAGAAGGTGGATTAACAAATGGTTTCACCTCGTGATCGTACAGGTCATGATACGCGGTATAGACCTTCATGTTCGGTTGACATGAATGACTGTTCGGGCTTGGTCAGCTTAGGTCAAGTAGGATGGGACGCCCAAATCCGCTCACTTGATGAACCGTGTCCAATTACCGCAAGCCCAAGCATCGATCGAGTACCGTTTGTGGCTCACTCTTAGGCGGCTCGGTGAGCTGGGTGGATCACCAGGTGCTTGACCTTCGCCGTCGAGTTCCCGGCAATCCAGGTCGAATATGTACCCACGTCTGTCCAAGGTGACTGAACTGTATCGCCTGACTTCGGGATCGTTTCGGCGTGCCCATTCGCGGCGGCGAGATTTTTCCAGTGCTTCGGCCCGTTCCCGCGAACTACGGATGATTGGCTTGTATGAACCTGCTGTCTACTTTGCAGAGGAAGCAGCAGAAACTCACATCAACGTCCCGACAAACATTCCTAGGACCTTACCCTGTGGTAGGCGACTTGTGGTTCTTACTGCCCAGCCGCACTCGGGGGTCTTGAAAACTTGAAGAACGACGTCTCGCGGTTGCTGACTGGCTCGGTTAGGACAGCGTGGACCGCAATGGCAACTCTACAAACCACGTAAAGAAGGTTATCGAGAGCAGCGTTATGGCGGAACTTTGAGACGAGGCAGCATAAAACGCACAGAGGTGCATTCGAAGACTTCAGCATCAGCCCCGTTCTCGTCTTTGTTGTTGTCGAGGAAAAGGCCCTGTAAAAAGAACTCAGTTAAGCAGTTCGTTCGATGACAAATATGAATGAGCTCACCAGCCGGTCATATGCATAACGATCATTGAACTCGGAATAGGATTGGCAGGCACAACTTGCGGGTGACATTACGTCGCAAATTTCGCTACAATGGCAACCAAGGCCAGAAGGAGAACCCTGAGAGGGATGAGGGGAGAGTCGATGGAAGGAATTGTCACTATATAAATCAACCGCATTGGGTACCAGGGGTGCAGGAGGTGAGTAGGAGAGTACTAACATTTGGTACCCGCGTTCCTGGTATTTGAATCCCATCGGCAGAGCTGGACAGTCTTCGTCGTCGTCGGAATCATCATTGACTATTTCAACCCGTCTTGCACCCGCTGTGGTTGTCGCCTCGTCCCAATCGACCTGAACCAACAATCTTGCTTCTCCGCAAGCTCTACGGGTTGTTTCGGGCTCGATAGCGTCATCAATGTCACCATCTTCTATATACGTCTGGAGCGTGTCCCCAAAGCTTGGCTCTTGATCGAGTAGGGATAAAGACTTGAATCTTCCCCGTGGAGCTGCGCCTCCGGCGCCATCTGAGCTGTCATCCGAAATTACAATGATATCGGGTGAGGACCGTTCCGGTCTGGGTCGGATGCCTAAGTCAGGGTCGTAGTCGGGATCCATTTTGACCTGAGCGGGTCCACCCAGAGGTGGCGTCGTTTTGGGTCTAAGGCCGTGTGCGTCCATTTCAAGGGCATATTCTTCTGGTGGTCGGGAGTCATAAGACAGCTCTGAGGATGTCGAAAGAATATTAGGCGGGGAATCTCCTTTGATGGTGAACGAAAGCTTCGAACGACTCGCCATCGTCATCCCTTGGTAGAGGTTTTACCTCCCTTATTTCTATGTCTTCCTGGGCTTCCCACTTGACGGCATTTGTAGGCCCGAACAACTTTTCCGCCATTTCATGAGTTTCCGTGGCGGCGCGCTCCAGTCTTAATAGCTCGTCTTCGAGCGCTTGGATGTTCGATTTCCTGCCCCTTGGAAGCCTCGATTCAACCGTCCTAAGGGAAAGCCACCCTATTTGTTCCTCCGGAAATCGAAATGGGTTGATGTCTTTCTCTTGTATAAGGTCCTCGGTTCCTTTAAGATCGGGCTGTATTTGAAGCCGAGCCGTTCTGCGAGCTTGGTTATACTCCGAGACGAGCTCCAATTCATTTTCGTCTTGGTCCAGCAGTTCGGGTTGGGGAACCCACGTCGTGTTACTGCCGTCGTCGCGAGTCCATTCCTCCCACGCAACCTCGTATGTAAATAGTTAGATGAAAAATCCTTACTCGAAGAATCACGCGTGAGTACCTTATACCTGAAAATGGCGGTTAGCCGATGCGTATTGCCGACCAAGCGAACGACCGCACCACTTTGACCCAGTTTGAGGAATATAGTGATCCGTAATTTCTTCAACCGTCCATTCTTTGTCCTGATCCCAGTCCGAGTCCGGAGGTGTACGAGTGAGGTAGAACCGATCCCTGATAGGCCTCGTGCCGTGGAGTTGGGAATTAGAAGGTTCCGAGGCGTCAATATCCATTTCTGGATGTGCTGACAGTCTTTCGGACGATACGGACGGCCGAGAGCTTCCTGAGGTAAGAGTCTGCGAACGACTCTGTCCCTTCTTTCCCATCCTATTGACTAGGGTAGTGGGGCGTTGCGAGAAAGAGGTCGTGGGAACGTAGAGTTTGACTTCCGCAGCCAGCGTCAAACCACACTGCGTCAATTTCCGTAAGCGCTGTTCCTGATAGAAAGATCTGCCGAACTGACTAATCTAGGCATCTAAGATCCGAAAACGGTAACTTTTCCACACTTGGGTTGTGTGTACCGCGTTCCTTGTGAATCAATGTCATCAGCCACATCGCCATGAGGTCTTCGGCCCCGCATAATAGGCGCCGTCTGAAGGCCTCGCGGTGCGGGCCGCGAGGACCTCGGTCGCCAATATAAGAAACCATGGATCATGTCTTTCCCCTCTATTCCTACTGCACAATGTCTTCCCTCCTTTCTTTGGTCTGGGCCACACTCGCCGCGACACTCGGTTTGGCTTCCAACAAACCCAAGCCTATTCCAACCAAGGACAGCGAAGGGCCGCCAACTCCCGAATCAGGGAAGCTCAAGGTTCCCTCAAGCATACACTCGTACAAGAAAGGAATATATACAGTATGGGTGCACGTTCCCCAATGGACCGACTCCATACCTGGAATCTCGATCTGGCGTGACCTCGAGAGCTTTCGTACCTCTTTTCCGTACATTGGTAGTCTGCTTCGCGATATATGGAGTCTCGGTTCGTTGCTTTGCACCGTATACATGGTCGCAAATATGCTCGAGAATATCCTGCCAGCAATGAAACTTGCCCAGACTGCCCGGCTCCTATCCCTGGTACAGTAATGTTCGCCGCGTTTGGGGCACATTTTAATACCCTTCTGATACTTCAGCTCGAGAATGCAATAATCACCAAAAATGTCGACCAAGGCGCATTTTACATAGCAATCGCTTTCCAAGTTATCCTGACCATTGTCCAGTGGGCAGTGTACTCCTCTCAGTGAGTGTGCAGCGTCCTTGGTTGTGCTCGACTTGACCTCGGCATGTCTCAGGGGATGGGCTAGACCAATTATGGAGCAACGCTTTAAATATCACTACAATCAGAAACTAATCGCCGTTCAACTTAAGATGGATCTCCCGACATCTGAGAGCCCCGAGGTGCAAGCGAAGCTCAAGGCAGCAGGGGCTGATGGAAGCACCAGAGCGTGGATGGCATTCAACAAGCTCGTCAGTACCCTTGGAACTGTCCTTCAACTGACCTCGACATCTGGATTCGTGATGGGTTCAATGGCACGGCAACCGGGTGGTAACATTGTTGCCGTGCTTTGCCTCTTAAGCCCGTTTTTCAACGCTTTCCAGTTCAGGCAGTGGCTTGCCAGTAAGAGCTTTCTCCTGAAGAATCCATTTGTTGTCCTAAAACCGATCGTCCACAGTCTACTATGCCCGCGTGACCAATGAGTATTATAAGAGGATGGAATCGCTATATAACTTTGCAACCGATTCTCAGTGGAAACTGGAATCTTTGGCAAACGTAACAGGCGGCTATGTCGAGAAAGGTTGGTTACTTGCGAGATGCGACAAAATTATCGCTGACGACCCTGTTCAGAATATGGCCGCGCTCGTAAGGAGTTCGGGGATACTTTAGAGGAGTACCCCTGGGGAGGGGAATCCCGTGCTTTCTCTCCATTTGACCTTTTTCGAGATCTTGTAGGAGACTCGGGGCTCGTGAGTTCTTGTCATTCTCTTCATTTTCCAGTTAACTCACCCAGATCACTAGCTCTTACTCGCAATCAAGATGGTTGCCAGTCCTGGAACCATCCCTCTGGCGTCTATCGCGGTCATGGAACAGACAACGCAAGCCCTGAACAACATGATGTGGTCGTTGGTGTCCGATGGACCTTCAATTGGGGAGACCTTTATGAGAGTGAAGGCGCTGTATGAGGTCGACCAAATTGTTAACAAGATCCAAGACGGAACAGAGAACTATCCCCCAGAAGAGTGTAGAGGGAAGGCGATGAAAGTCGAGTTTAGGTGGGTACAGTCGGAGAAACGAGCTTGCCATGGGTGAAGCTAATACGGTCGTCGGACCAGAAACGTGTGTTTCAAGTATCCGAAATCAGAGTCAAAAGATAACGTCATCGACGGTCTATCGTTCGTAATCCCAGCCGGTTCCATTTGCGTCATTGTTGGAGAGAACGGATGTGGAAAGAGCAGTACCCTCAAACTCTTAACCCGAACATACGACATCACCGATGGAGACATTTTAATCGACGACAAGCCTATTCAATCCTACAGGCTCAACGAACTGCGGGATGCTAGTGCCATTATGCACCAAGACTATTTACACTTCAAGTTTTCGGTACGACCCCCACTCCCGCTGTAGCACGTTAGCCGTTCTCATCACTCCTTTCTAATCATGAGCAGATCCGAGAAAATATTGGCTTCGGCAACGTGGCCTTGATGAATGATTTGGAAGCCATCAAGGAAGCGGCGAAGCTTGGAGGAGCAGACGAGTTCATTGAGAAGCTACCTTCAGGTTATGATACTATAATGGGAGAAGAGCCGGATTCCTTCAGCTCGGGGTCTCCGCCTGAGGGAAGTGCACTGGACTTGATGTTGAAGGAGAAGAAGGAAGCTCCACAGGCATTTTCAGGCGGCCAGACCCAAAGAATGGCTTTGTCAAGAACGTTCATGCGATCGATGGGGGACCGCGTAAAGCTCTTGGCATATGATGAGCCATCAGCGGCATTGGACCCAAAGGCGGAGTTCGGTAGGGGCCCTTTGTCTGATAACCCATTTACCGTTTGGTGACCCCTCTCCTTTTAGCGCTCTTCGAGAGGCTCCGAGGTCTCAAGGGAGACAAGACGATGCTATTTATCACCCATCGATTTGGATACCTCACCAAGTATGCCGATCAGATCATCTATATGGAGAAGGGCAAGGTTGTGGAGAAGGGCTCTCATGATGAACTCCTAGCAATGGACGGGAAATATGCACATATGTATAACGTTCAAGCAAAGGCCTTCCTTTGATCATTTGTTCGATTTTCCAAATTACGATATATAGATTCGAAGAATTTGCGAAAATGCCAGATTTGTTCCGCGTTGGAGCCCCGCGCGCTACCGGTCGTGATAGTTAACCCACGGGTACTGAATGTTTCAGACACCTTGATCAGAAGGCTTGGGGCGGTTGTTCTAGAAAATGAGCCTGGTGGCCGTCCAGTTCCGGTGACCACCACTCACTTGTCCGATCAATCAGGTACACTGGGGCTTTCGCCTATCATCCACGGGGTCCGAATTGATTATACTAATCGTATTGTACCGTCTCTGAACCATCGGTTGTTTCTGATAAGCTTGTTGGAGACGGGCATTGACTACCGGTATAGCAATATGTCGGCAGGACCTCCAGAAGTGGATGGTTTGGCCCGGCAGTTACGAGCTTCCACCTTGTGGCTGAGTTCACTGCAGGCCTCCTCGCCTCAGACTTGAGTCGTGATCTTTAAGTGATGTGGTGCTCCAGGCCCAATGCTTCTGTACACTCGCTCGCATTTCACCTATTCCCACTGATCTAAAGACGTAAAATCCTGATTGTGCTGTCTCGCAAGTCTTAAAATTAAACCCGCACTTTCGTGATCCATGCGTGCGTAGATCCGTCCTTGCACAGACTATCGGTGGTCACTGCTTCATTTCGACTTTTCCCTATGGTAGTTACACGCAACAGTGATATGATAGTCAAGCGCGGAAATGATGGAAAGCCATTGTGGTGGAACACATTTCATGACTATTGCCGAGCAGAAAGCATCGCGTACCATGTTGTAAGCTTCGACACTGGCACTAACACTGAACCAGCCTGGGTATCCAGCATAGAAGGCGAGTGTCAATTTCAACATAACCAATTGCACACTAATTCTTTGTCTAGTGGGTGGTCGGAGATTCATAGGGGAGCCAAAAGGATCAAAGGTGGAGTCCAAAGCCAGCGCAGCGGAGCTCACCTTGCACCAACTGGGGTGGATGTAGTCACCAAGTTTGATCATAAACACACTCTTACTTTTGGAAATATGTTTTCCCGTTGAAGCGCCCTGCCTGATTTGAAGGTACCCCGGGCTTTGAAATCGGTCAGGGATTACATGTCGAGTCGAGCCATTGAATGTATAGGCGTGCAGAGAATTGATTTAGTCTTTTGAAGCTTTCCGAATGCTATGATAGGTGGGGTTGACGCTACCCTTTCTCTCAACGCGATAGCCTGCGATCACACATTGGAGGTAGGAGCACCCTTCTGGCACGATATATATCACCAGTCATCTGGGCCATATGTTCCACGGTCCAAATATCGTGTAGATGAACTTTAGACCCGTACCAACCCCCCGAAAGGCTATGTCCGAGGGGATGGCATCCAAAGGTCACAGCCACTTGGTGTTTTCGTGAAGGTGCTAGGTGACTGCGGCTGTTAGCTCGTAGCTTTAGTAGCGATTTTAGTCGTCAGGTTTGTACTGAGTGAGTGCTCGACCTGCTGTCCCAGTGTGATGGCACTTCAATTTCCCGCAACTATGGATGGCTCATAGGACCGGAAGCGCGTACAGACGTGATAAGAAGGCACTATAGCGTTATTAGAAAAATTCGTATTTCTATAAAGTGGACCTATCAAATAAACCAAGGATTCAAACTCAACCTGCGGTGGAAGTGGTGCACTGCTCCGCCCTTAGGATGTCGATTATATCATTCATGTGGCACCTTCCGGTCTTGAGTCGAGGTACAGAAAAGAGTTATGGTTCGACTTTCGACGTTCATCCCACACCTCCCTGTCTCCCTGAGATGTCTCGGTCGAGGGTGTGGCTTCCGACGGATACCTCTTCTAGCGGTCGCAAATAATGACCGTACTGAAGAACACCTCAATCAATCATAGATTCATATATTTAATGGGCCTCCTTCTGGTGGAAGTATTTCTAGCTTCTTCGTCCAGCGTGTAGGCAGGTAGATCACCTCAGTGCTGGTGGAGACACCCACCCCAATAGACCTTCTCGCACCCTTAGTGCCACTCAATACTTAACCAGATGCTGTGACTTCTGAATCATTCTAATTTGTGATTTGGGCTGGCCTATATCACCGCTCTTGCACTACACAATAGTGCTGAGGTGGCTCCACTCCGAGATGGCCTGCGATCACTGCTTGAAGCTCGTGGAAAGTATTCAGTTGTTTTTCATCACCGATACGATTGGGCATCTTGACCTCACCTGTTCCCCAATTGTGACATGGTTCAGAGTTCAACTATGATGAGACAGCTTGAATGTGTATTCGTTGGCCGCCAATGTTGTAATTGGATCCTAATCGAGCAGCTGACAGCCAGATTGTGTAGCATATCTTTTTCTTTCTGGACCTTTGTAACTTGTAGTATTTGTTGACAGAGAGTTATAAGAACCAGGGAGAGTCAATATGTAACTCGTCGTTAGCCAGAAAGGACGAAATATTCCTGACCCGCCTATTGGGATCGAGTGTATGCCTTAAAAGAGGGCTGTAGGAGTACCTTATACCTTCAACTCGTGCAGCCCTGAAACCGCTCCACTCGCAACTGTTTGCGGAGAGATAACGCAGAATAAAGCAGTCAGACGCGTTGGATACCAGAGTTGCGCCGGGTCTCCTCGATTGTTGTTCAACACGATTATCTTTTTGGATCTGATTTATATAAAAGCTAATAGAGGACCCATTAAGACCATGGTTTTGGATATTGACCGTGCTTTTGTGCTGTGAAAGACAACCCGGCGCACTAAGCCGAGACTTACCCTATTGCTACTTTATCCCTCAGACAAGGCCATACGCAATTCAGCGCTGGCGCCAGAAATTTACCAGGAAGGTCTTTTCGGCATTCTAAATGCCGGGGGGAAGGACGACTTGTGCGCGACGCCATTCGGTGTTCCGCCCAAGACCCGTACAAAACGATCATCCATCAATGACCTGGCGTCAAAAAGGTTTCCTTGAATACAGGGATTATACGAAACTCCGGGTCCTTGGGGGTTTCATAGTACAGGAATTAGCTTTGTGGAGCGCAGGTGGAGACGTCGGCTTCGCCAAGTCGTGGCCGCGCGGCTGTGAGGTGGGAACTCCTGCCAGCGCGGCCGCACACCGTCATCGTAACATTCTCAAGAAAATGAGCTCGTTCAGCCCAGCCCAAGGGTTGCGGGAACACGGCAGGAAACCCCCATTCCGATATATCATTAAGATGGCAAGCAACTTGCCTTATCTAGAGATGTCATCGGGAGGCAGTGATTTTGCTCCCAACATGGCGACCCTCCAAACCACAGGAGCCAAGGTTCTATCTATGTTAGGCCCATTTCAGGCGAGATCGAATGCCTCGAACGTTGTTGCTCATCTTACTTTCAGCTTTTGCTGCGTGTTGGATCACCTAAACAAGCGGCTTAGGGATACCAGGGATTCCTTCGCCTCAAATTACCAATCATTTCCTTCCAAAGTTCATGCTATTCGGAGTGCAGGTTAACTCGTCTGATACAATTAAGTAACGTGAGCTGGCATCGGTTCGGAAAATGCAGTGGACTAGCCAGAATAACCTGACGTTGCTGGAGAGAACCTCGCGCATTCTATCTTGCATATCAACAGTTTCAATGATCGATCCATTTGTCCCAACAGAAATCGGTCATTCTGGAAATTTTTTCTTTTCGCGGGACTTGCAGAATTGCACATCGTTGACCATGAGGGTTTGACATAAGCCACCAGCTCGCTCCCGCCAGTCGTGTGCAATCACAAACTTGGCAGCCGCAGAGAAGCTCGCCAGAAGATGAAGTCGCTACGTCAGCGACTGGCAAGATGTTCTCCGTTTGTTGCTATGGCTTTGGTCATTCAACTCGACAATGGTTTGGGGCCGCCCTGGCACTCCAACAGAAATGATCCACGTAGATAGCCCGTGCAAAGGGTCGAGCACGTATCACTATTCTAATGTCACGGCGCCTAAGGGATACACTAGAATGGGTCGATTTCCGTTAGAGGATAAGACATGCTTTGTTACGATGTCCCCTAACCGGTGGTCATGCGCCATCCAAAGGCGCCTTGTGAGTGAACCTAGCGCTTGATTACTGTATAAGGCTAAAGATTTGCTCTGGTTTATGGCTCGGAGGATATGTATATATAGATTGGGGTGGGGTCTCTGAGTGGTCCGAATTCCCCAGGCAGTGTCAACCGCAGTCAAGGATGTCAAGTCTCGCGCCCTCCTCGTCCACCTCTCTTAATTCCAACGCTCCTTCGGAAGCACGAGAGGGTAAGCTGATTGGTCGCTCTTTATCAGCCGTCTCGTTGACTATCCAACAGATCCTAAATACTGGGATGAGTGGCACAAGTATTGTCGGGCTACGTACAAGGTTGACCCCGTCTGCGAAGCTTGGAACACAAGCGATGATAAGTCGCCCAAATGGATGGCGCAGACTCAAGGTGGTTTAATTGCGTATTCAAATGGATTACTGAGCTGATCGTTGGGGCCCTTCAGATCCAGGAAATGGAGATACATATATATGTAAGGAGGTACACGCTAAGAAGATATTCGCAAAGAGCGAGGCTGCGATGCATGCCTTGATAGCGAAAGGTGTCATTAATCCACCAAACAACGCTTAAATGTGCATTGCCTAAGTGCTGCATCCTTCAGTCACCTAGCCAACCCTTACACCATTGCAGCACCGCACACCCTTTTTGCTGTTTATATTTGTTTAATTTTTCTACATTCGTCCTAATTGCCGTCTTTCCAAGGCGTCTTGTATCGATCGTAAACTCCCGGAACTCGTTGTGTATTTTAGTATCCTCGCTCGCCGTTATCCGACATGATATTCTGTGATCGGGATCACATATTCCTTAATATTCTAGTAGTGTAACTTGTATTTTGATAGGAACCTCCACGAAGATAGGTTATAAAGGTACTTCTGTATTCTATCCGGCCTTCCTTCGACCTTAGTTGCTTCTCAGATTGATACCAGGAACTCGACTCTTCTGACAGAACTGTACTTCAAAGCATCGTTAATCCGGTACCAGAACTGTCGCATCTTCTCTTCATTTTCCGACCAAGCCGCGGCTTGTTCAACTAGAAGAATTCGAGCAGGCTCCCTCATCACTCTCCAGTCCCATCGTCTCTTCAGTCCGGCAACGACGTTTGCTACATAAATTTCTCTCCATAAACGCGTAATAGAGGACATCATGAGCCATCAAAGCACATTCATGCTACCCTTGTGCAACAATAGGACGATCACAGGATCATAGATATTATATGTTCGGGCTCGCGAGACCAATAGAATTCCAGTCTTCAGACCTCTATATATTTAGATAGTTACTAGTGCAATGATAGAGTTACAAGGCGGATTGAACGTGTCAAGCGCTTCATGTTTGCCTATCGCGCATTTAGGATGCTGTTACTCAACATCGGTGTAAACGCTGAGACGGTTTGTCAGACCTACTCGATCACGCACATGAACCCAGAAATTGTCCATCAAACGTGTTATCTATCTCAATTTCTGGATTTTCCTATAAGCTATATGTCATCTATTGCACAAGATATGTCAGCAAAGTCTCATCCAGCCTCTATAGAGGCTGCCACACGCTTGCGACAACTCGAGCTCATCCGACCCCTGTCATTCCCCCGCAGGCCACCAAGAGACCTGGCCTCACCCTGGTGCCATCTCAAACATAAACAGGCTAACAGCGCTCAATCGAGTCTATCTAAGACATCAGCGAGACTTACCGACACTGACTTGCCCCGATTAACGCAGCTCGGGAATCGAGTGGCCTGGGGAACCAGTTTCCTCGTACTAAAGTGGTTGATATTGCCACTCGAGGACAAGAGATCAGGAGTGGGGTAGATTATTGATCCAAACGACTGTTGAGCCAGCATCGGACTCCTCAGAATGCCCGAGTTTCTGGGGAGAACACGACCACCTTCTATCTTCCCGATCGCCTGTTTCATTGATCGAGTCCTGTGTCCCCGCGGAGGCTAGTTATGGTAGAACCTTCTTTTCACGATTGTTCGTTACATTGCATATCCTTTGGCCCTACGGGTTTGCCACCCCTAGCAACGTATTCCTCCTTCCCCCTCCCATGCCGATGCGCCACTTGAACTTACATAATGTGCGGCGGCAGCCGAAGGGTTCATACAGAGCATGAAAGGCATCATTTTCGGTGTTGAGAATCTTTCCTCGTCGGGGGATGTATCACGAAATTTGCTTGGGTTGATCCACCATCTCGATGGAAGGCATTGACCTCTATGGCTCGTGCAATACGCTATCCACGTAGGCAGAGACAACACATGTGGCGTTTCAGGGGGCCGCTAGAGTCGCCTTGAATTCCGTGATGGGATCAAGACAACATAGTTTGCCGTCAACGGGGAGTAGACCACCTGGAACTAGTGCCGCTTTCCAAGCGCCATGACAATGATTGGGCACATCCGACGCAATTTTAGTGCACACTGAATTGCTCCTAGTAATATCACACAGCGCTGTGCTATATATAGTGGGGAACAGGAGCTTCGGGAATTTTATATCTGCACAACAATTCAATATGTCCACCAACGCTTCTAGTTCAACCTCTAATAACTTAAGTACTATACCTACTACTCCTTCTAATTCTCAGCGGATATCGGGTGCGTCCCGTCGATTCGATCTTGATTGCTAGTCCTGACCGCTCCTCAGGTCCACCAAAGTATGACTGGACAAAGTTTCACGAATACGCTCGAAAGAACCGTATAAAGTGGGATATTGCTGAAGTTAATTCAGGCAGCGACGATAAACCTCAATGGGTTACCACCATAACAGGTACGAAGGAGGGTGCTCCCGCAGACCCCGTCCACCATGCAACTGATCGCGGGCTTCTTCCCGCTATTCCTCTCGTAGTCAATGGCTGCTCAGAAACTTACACAAGCGATAGAGGGTTTCCAACCAAGATAGAGGCAAAAGAAAATGCGGCGAGTGTCCTTGTTAAAGCCTGGGGTCTCTAGGTGCTGGTGGTACTCGCCGATCCAGCGTCGCACCCAATCGTTCTTCCCCGTATAGGACCTTATTTATAACACGTCTATCATATTAGCCGTTTAGTTCTTTATCACTAGCTGCTTCAGGGACCTGCCAATTAGTTAAGCACTTTGCATTGGACTAATAATCTTGTAACATTACTGTATTATCCTCGCTCACCGCTGCTAATAACGTACTCGTTGATCGGGAACTTGGAGCATAAGCATGAGATGAACGAAGAAACAATTTAGATACAAGGGGGCCAAAAACTATTCAATTTGTGCAGGCAAGGTCTTCTCCTCAACCTAAAGTCGAATAGCGGTCAAATGGCGATTTGCCAAGGCACTGATGC
>WSTY01000207.1:0-26574 GCA_019633465.1 Tulasnella sp. 417
GCCACCCTTATGATTTCGTGAACAAAGCGTCGTCCTACTTAGATGAGCGTCACGTCGTTCGTATACTCCTCCAAGCACGCTTACAGCCGGCACTGACCCACCGCGTGCCGCGCACGCCTTCGCCCGCAGGTTTTGGTTTTCAAGCAAATCTCTGGCCTACCCTTACAAGCCAGCTGGACCGGAGGTCCTACACTAACCCAACGCCACTAATCGCAACCCGGTCTTGGTCAGTCACGCGTACCAGACCTATATCGCCACTGCAATTGAAGGGGATAGAACTAATGAACGTGCAACGGATCCAAGGAAGCGGGGTACACTTGATGGTTCGGTAGCTTAGCTCACGTATTTGTATCGACTTGATTTTCTGGGCCCATAACACCTGATCGCTCTCAGGCCCCTCGTCTCTTCTCAATTCGATTCTGTCAACGCGGTATAGAGGACCATCTAGTATCCCCAAGACGCGGGCGGCAAATTCCTCCTCCATCCAAGTCAAACCGAGAGACGAGCTCCAGGGGAAGAGTGCGCCACAGAGCAGGTCTTTCACAAAATTTAGGGCATTTTAGTCGAAATAGAGTGAAGTTTTAGTCGAGAATGAGCCACCATCGAAGTAATAGATCCTTACCCGTATGCAAGGGCATTACATACTGATCAGGTAAATGGCGTGACACGAGAGAAGGAAGTGATGGAACTTGGTAGCGCTCCAGGCGCCGTTTCATTGGGAGGGGCCAGGAATTTGCTCTCCGGGAAAGCAATGAAACGTGTTCATAACGAGCCTCTGAGCGGGCCGGATGACATGTGCCTCGTTTAACAACCACTCTGACAGCCCAACGCATTTACCCTATATTATCGACACAGGAGGGCTAGCCTAACAACGGCGGTTGCTAAGGAAATTACAATTGCGATTGGCCCTTATACTTGCGGGGCCTTTTGCCCACGATTTCTTCTCTTTCTAATTGGTCACTGTGTCGAGTCCTTTCACCTGATTGGCTCGACGACGTCGCCCCACCTCTGTGGAGTCGTAGCCACGAAAGCCCAATAAATCGTCTCACGCCGCAATCGACACCGCCAATGATGACGTTCAAGGTTCACGGCGTCGGTATCGCGCCATCCGTGCGGAACCCCAGCTATATAAAAAGAGGACCATCCGGCACCAGCAAGAGGAATTGTGTGGATCGCCCCCTCTCGCCCCCCTATTGGTTCCTATTATACAGTCTGCATACCCCCATGTATGTTTGTCACGTGAGCAGCGCGATGCTCAGCTTATTTTTATTACTTCGAGCGTCACAATGCACCCTGGGTTTCGATAAGAGCATAGTCCCCGACTCTACGTAGTAGGAGGGTGTTGTCGAGGTTGGACGTCGCGTTTCACGAACGGAATTCCCACCCCATGGCTGGCCAATCCGATATCTGACAGGTTACAGTGCCGTCTCATTTTGGACCAATCCGGCTCCAGCACCAGGAGTCTCGACCACATGATGTCTCCGCACATCGGACGCGGACTGGAGGCCTTCTGGCCACTATGTTCGAATGTATCTCGATATGTGAACAACATCACAACTCATTTGACGCCTAGGGCGAATGTGAGGTTTGGTCGTCCCGCCACACAAGTGGCTCAGACCGAGTCAGACTTTGGATGCAGGCCTCGCGTTTGTTTTCCTCTCAAGTTTTGCCCTGTCTCCTGTTTGCGTTGTTCTCCCCGGATCCCCTGCTATAATCGCCCCATCTACTACGCTTCTAAGGATCGCGGAATAAACGGTGTTGGGTGAGTAGTTAGTTTTGAGTTTCCGACCACGAACAGTCAACTCCCGCTCAAAGTTGCGTTTCAAACATGCTATCCGTTTTTGATCCAGCGTTCTGCATTCTGTTCACGAAGTGATCAAACCCCAACGCGATCGCCTGATTAACTGGCCATTTTAACATAAAACCCTCTCCTCCATATATATATCTGTCACAATAGCGAGCTCGCGTGGGGTAGCGTCGGGGAATAGCATATGCGCCGCTACGATTAGCTAGGCCAGGATTCAGTGCAGTTTGGGCTCTGGAAAAACAGCCGGCATTTGCCCTGAAAACGCGTTCAAAGTGGCGTAAATAGCTTACGTCCAGCGATTAAGCAGGCTTAGGCAAGTTGGGGCTCTGAGCTCTCTGGGCTTCATTGGCTCAGATCACCCGAGCCCGTCCAGGTTGACACTTGGTCATAAACACTTTTAGGCCTAACTATTTCCCTTTTTTGATGCTTTGGAGGATACTATATGTCTCGCTTTTACTCAGGAGATTGTGAATACGAGGGATCCGCCCATCGCAGTCTGTCTAATGGTTGAGCGGGCTGTAGGCTATCGCTTACCCCCCTTCTCGATAGAGATCTTCGGCCTTTATTTAAATTTCAATTCGTCATGTGGACCCGCCCTTGGTTTCCGGGCCTGGCCTCGGGCGCGAATCGAGACATGCGCGCCTCCACGTTCGACTTAATGTATCATTGTGGAGGGGAGTCTGTTGAACGAGAAACCAGAGGAGGATTTGGGCTGCTTTACCTTCGTGCTCAAACTAAATGTTGGATTCTGAGTACAAGACTCATTCCTGGCCGGAGCGAAGCTCGGCCGCTCTAGTTCATGTCATCGGGATACGGACCACTAGAAGCCTTACTTACCTTCGACGATGTGTCGATCGTGGCTTCCACACGTCCGTCCTTATTATCTCATACTTTCGCAAACGTCTCGTCTGATTCATTGTGGCCGAAAGCTGCCGCGACTCTTCTTAACCCCAATCCTACAGTATAGATATCATTTGCAGGTGGCTCCAACGAGTCCGTAGCCACATTGATTCAATCCGTTCAAAGGGTCGCATTCCAACACAGTCGGATGAAGGACGATGATCATGAGTGGGTGGCCAAGCTCGCCTCGACATGCTTAACAGACAAAGCGCTAGTCTGGTACCTTGAATTGGAGAAAGGGACTCAGTCGACTTGGGTGAAACTACGGATCGCCTTGCTCCAGCAGTACTTGATTCAATTTCCCGCGGATGAACTGGAGTCAACGATTTACAGCTTGAGATTTGTAAACGTGGGTTATAATTTTCTATTTGTCGCAATGATGCGATCGTTAAGACAAGGCTTCTTCTCTATGCGGACCGCCGTTCATAGGCTGGCAATCCCCAACATCAGTTCCTAGGGTGCTGGAAATGATATTCTCTTGTTTATGCGACACCCACGTATTTCGAAAATGGCACCGGTATGGCCTGAAGTGGACCATGCCCAAAGGGCCGATTCTAACCATCATCTCATCGATCCTGGTCTTCGGCGCACAGCCAGAGATCGCCTGTGGGAGCAACTATCTAGTGTGTGATACTCGTTCCTCAACCCGTCTCCTCTATAACGTTCGCAACGCCACGTTATGCATTGGGGAATTGGTAAACTAAACTCCCACAGGAAAGGAATGTGATAGCACGTGGTGGCGTTTACGAGCGCCAATCGCTTTGGGAGGTCCTGAAATTTCCTCTTTGGACGAGGAATCCAAACGAGATCACAACGGGGTCTCCGATCGTGCCCCGACACACCACTCTTTCTACGATTGCGGTCTCAGTTTCTGCGATGTCTTCGGCATACGGGTCACTAGAAGCCTTGCTTACCTCCGATGCTGGCACGGTTGAGGCAGCCATGCGTTCGTCCTTATAATTGGAAGCTTACGTGAAATTTAACCTGATTCTCGGGGTTGAAAAAGCCACAGACGCTGCTATTAACTCCAATCCTATCGTATGGATATCGTTTGCAGGTGGTCCGAACGAGTCTGTAGCATCATTTATTCAGTCCATACAAAGGGTCGCGTTCCAACAGAATCGGATCAAGGACGACGAATGGATGGCCGAACTCGCTTCAACGTGTTTCACCGACAATTCACTAATGTGGTACCTCGAATTGGGGAAGGAGACTCAATCTAGTTGGGCGAGACTGCGGGTTGCTCTAGCCCGGCACTATATGGTCCAGAGACAGGTTCAGGCACCGAGACCAAGCCCGACAAAACCCTCTTTACAGCCGAAAGCTGTTCCTCCACAGCCGAAGACGATCCCTTCAGCAGACGAGATAAATGTTGGATGCGTCGAAGTCATTCGACCAGGGTCTGGGAAGCTTCTTGGTTTCCTGTCGCAAGATTCGACGGGGAAGTTTTTGGTCGACCCTAACCCCGAGAATGCTCTCAAACTCCAAAAGCTGCTTCACACGGACTCTATCCACCAGCAATTAAGGATTTACAGCTTGAGAATTGTGGATGTGGGTGAAAATCTCCTGGTCATCGGAAAGGCGTGATTACTTAAGCATCCTTCTCCTCGAAATTCAACGATATAGCCTAGTATAGATCCTCAATTTCCTTTTCTGGGATTGAAACTGGTCAGCCTTTCAGGAGGGGATTTTAATGTTGTACCTCCACAGGATGCTTTACGACGTGCGTCGCTTTGCTGCAGCCTTTCACAAGGGCAATACGGGATCGCGGCTAGCCAAACGGCTACTTGTGCGACATGGGATTTTGTTCAAACCACTGAAAGTGAGGTACCGGCTTGTGACTGTGTCTGTATCCTAATCGCAGCCCATGAACGCAGGCGAGCCTGGACCCTACTATATCAGGAGGGCGGATGGACGGGATCTAAATGCTCGAGTAATCTCAGCTGTTTGGACTAGTACTAGCATAGTGAATAGTGTAGCAGGCCTCGGAATGACTTGGCCGAGTGGAGATAATCGTAATGCAGGTTGTGAGTGACCACCTTTATGATAGACGAGTTCGCTAGGTGACGACGATTCTCAGCAATTTCCGAAATAAAACTCGACGGTGAGTATCAAGTCGCGTCTCAAGAGCTTTCTCAAAACGATTCTCTTTACCAGCTGTTCTTCATAACGGTGGGATTAAAGGATTACATGTACACCGTCAGAACTTTGTGGCAGTACCATTGAACTACATGAATGAGAGCGCCGTCGTTCGTCTCTTCCACTGACCACTGATTTTGAATGTAATGACACTGACCCACTATGTACGTCTCTCGCAGACTTTCGTCTTCAGGAAAACCTCGGGGCCATAAACGCTAGCTTAGCCGGATGCCCTAGAATGAATCAAGTCGCCAATTGCAACATCGACCCTCGCCCTTGATAGTTTCAAATCATTTCCACTCCTAAAAAGGGAATGACGGTGTAAAAGCTTGTGTTGTATTGAAAGAAGACAATGCTCTCTATAGTTGTTGAGAACTAACTGATCTTTGAACTCGCGTGGTGACAAATCAGCCTTTGGAAACCAGTCACTGCTTTGGACAAGCTAACCACACTTCGTCGGGCTCCCGCCCTTGGGGTTGATAGTGGACCTGGGGAGAGTGGTCGTCCGCTCTTGAGGCCAGTTTTAGGATAGATATGGGGAATCCAGCACGTTTCGATCTTTAGGCACGTGATCAGTACTGGTCCGGGAACACCAGACATCACCAATGAACGCGACCTGTCGATCCATGTTTCACTTACAAGCCAAGCCAGACTGGGATACTATGTCTCGATAATAGCCCAACTGGGCGAGCACGGAGTCCCGGGTATAGCGGGACTTTTGTGAGGTTACAGATCGGTTCCGCCACAGATCAGGGCCTTTAAGACGTCCCTGTTGTCCCGGTGAAATAGTGACTCAAGGGGCCACCACCAAACGTTACCTGTCGGCTGGGTGGCTAAACACCTGCATTTATTACGCATGGGCAGCCCTGGGCAGACCCACTTTCGGCGCCAAGACACGGAGTGTTTCCCCCTTAGCGCTACATTTCCCTCGTGACAAACCAAACATCGTGGATAGAAATAGGGAGTCTATCGATGGCGCAGATGGAGCGAAAGGTTCAAACTACCTTAATGACGGCCGGCCCGAATGCCGCGTGTCTGGTCAATGAGGAAGTGTGTCACGTGATAGCATTTACAAGCTCCGCTCGTAATGGAAGGTTCCCGAAATTTCCTCTCCGGTCGATCGATAGCACAGTCTTCGAGCGGCCACAGTCTCAGATTCGCCATACTCTATGACCTCTGCACCCGGACCACTGGAAGCTTTGCTTACCTCCGATGATGGCACTATCGAGGCAACAATGCGTTCGTCCTTATACTCGCACATTTTCCTGAAAATTTGACCTAATTTACGGAAGTTGAAAAGCCACCGAAACCCTGATTAACCAAAATCCCATAGTGTGGATATCGTTTGCAGGTGGACCCAATGAGCCTGTGGCACCATTTATTCAAGCCGTACAAAGGGTCGCATTCCAACAGAATCGGATCAAGGACGACGGATGGATAGCCGAACTTGCTTCAACGTGCTTTACGGACAAAGCGCTGGTGTGGTACTTCGGCTTAGGAAAGGAGACTCAATCTAGTTGGGCGAGACTGCGGGTTGCTTTGGTCCAGCAGTACCTCATTCCAATTCCCGTTCAGGCACCGAACCAGAACCCCACAAAACCCCCTTCACAGCCAAAAGTGCCGCCTCCACAGCCAACAGCGCCGCCTCCACAGCCGAAAATGGTCCTTCCAACCATCACAGATATCGGACGAATCGAAGTCCTTTTACCGGAGTTTGGATATCGTTATGGTTTCTTGTCACAAGACTCGACGGGGAAGTTTGTGGTCGACCCTGATCCAGAGAAAGCACTCAAACTCCAAAAGGTGCTTCACACAGACTCCATTCACCAGCAGTTAAAAATTTACAGTCTGAAATTTGTGGATGTGAGTTCATATTCTCGTGTCATCTGGGGGGTCTTATAGTTTAAGCTGATTCTCCGCGGGGGACGACGATTATAGTCGGTGGACCCCCAGTTCCCGTTCCTGGGGTTGAGGCTGGTGAAGTGTCCAAACGAGGATCCAGATGTTATACCTCAGTTAAAACCGAGTTCCATATCTTGGGGCTCTTATCCTTCCTTGCCGGCATGCTGCAACGGTTCGAATCCGGGTCAGTCGTCAACGACCCTATTTGCGACGTGGGATTTCGTCCATACTACTGAAAGTAAGGCAGCAGCTTGTGGTTGAGTTTATACCCTCATCGTACTCTCTGAATCCAGGCAAATACGAACCATATTATATTAGGAGGGCGGAGGGACCAACTCAAAAGGATTGGGTAGTTTCAGCGGTGTGGACTATCACAGGCCCGGTGAAGGATGTAGCGGAACTTGGATTGACCTGGCCAAACGGAGACAGCCGTCAGGCAGGTTGTGAGTCACGGCCGTTATTTTAAATGAACCCAGTGAAGTGACGACAATTCTAAGCAATTTCCGAGCTACGACTCGACGGTGAGCATACCCAACCCGTGCGGCGAGAGGTTTCTCACAATTCCATTCCGTGCTAGCTATCGTTTATAAGGGAGGGAGCTCGGGTTTACACGCCCACCCCTACAACTTTGTACAAGGAACATCAAACTACTTACAAGAGAGCCACATTGTTCGTGTCTTCCTGTAACCTCGGAGCCAGCTGATTGACCTCATCTCAATATCGTTTTGCTTGCAGGTTTTGACGTTTAGGCATCTCCCGGACTCTGCGAGCCTGGCTTGACCCGAAATCTTACACCGCTCACGACAGTCGAGTCTCAATCAGTCGCACCTGTTAGCCTTGGGCCGGCGTCCCGGTTCAAGGTGAAAGAAAGCATGTGCTGAATTGAAGAAAAGATACACTAGCGATAGCTATGTTATAGCCAACTGTGTAATTAGTCCTTAGACTTGCTTGACGACGACCTTACGAGGCCTGCGCGTCGCTGGACGGTTCAAGGGACTGACCACCAAACCCCTTAAACCCTTCCGTCCGCGGGCGGGTCACCATTTATGTAACGTGTCTTTAGTCCACAAGCAAGGTCATTACGTACCGATATAGTAAATAACTGTACACGAGGAAGGAAGCCAAACCACGTGGTAGGGTTCCAGGCGGCGTTCCTATTGAGAGGGCCAGGAATTTCCTCTCCGGGCAAGCAGTGAAATTTAAACGTGTTTTCTAACCGAATCCCCGAACGGGCCGTAGGTCAAACCACTCGTTAAACACCCGCTACCAGCCTCAGCGAATCCAATGTCGTCAGGATACGGACCACTAGAAGCCCTTCTCACCTCCGAAGATGTGTCTATCGAGGCGCCCACATGTGCGTTCCTGTAATTCCAAGCTTTCATGGAATTTTTTGACCTAATGCACTAGGCCTGCAAAAGCGGCCGCAACTCTTCTTAACCCCAATCCTACTGTATGGATATCATTTGCAGGTAGCTCCAACGAGTCTGTAGCGACATTCATTCAATCGGTACAAAGGGTCGCATTCCAACACAGTCGGATGAAGGACGACGAATGGGTGGCGGAGCTCGCCTCAACGTGCTTAACAGACAAAGCGCTTGTCTGGTACCTTGAGTTAGAAAAAGGGACTCAGTCGAGTTGGGTGAAACTACGGGTCGCCTTGCTCCAGCAGTACTTGATTCAATTGCCCGCGGATGAACTGGAACCCGTCACCACAAAGACGCCCTTGCAGCCAATAATGATATCTTCAGCAGTCAGGGATATTGGGAGAATTGAAGTCATTCGATCTGAGTTTGGGGACTGTTTAGGTTTCCTGTCGCAAGACTGGTCGGGGAAGTTTGTGGTTGACCCCCGTCCCGAGAGGGCCCTCACTCTCCAAAAAGTGCTTCATACGGACTCCGACCAGCAGCAGTCAAAGATTTACAGCTTGAGATTTGTCAACGTGGGTTATAATTTTCTATTTGTCAGAAAGATGCGATTATTAAGACGGGGCGTCTTCTCTATGCGGGCGCACATTCATAGGCTGTCAATCCCCAATATCAGTTCCTAGGGTTGAAACTAGTTAAATGTCAAGGAGAAGATCCGGATGGTTTACCTCAATTAGATTCAGGTCGCGTATGGTGGAACTATATTCCCTACGTGCCGTCATGCCGTCGCCTATCTCAGAGCTGGTATCAAAAACTGGTACAGTTTCTGGGCCTCGGTACGGTTGAACAAACGACGACCGCGTATGCAACATGGGAATTTGTTCAGACAACTGAAAGTAAGATATTCACTGTTTGTGCCAGCATTGAAATTCTAATCGCAACCTATACATGTAGGTGAACCCGGACCATACTATATCCGGAAGGCGGTGGGCCCAAATGGGAAGGACCGAGTTGCTTCAGCCGTGTGGACTATTTCGACTCAGGTGAAGGATGTAGCGGGGCTCGGGCTGACTTGGCCCAGGGGAGATAACCGCAACGCAGACGGTGGGTTACGACCTTTGTCAGAGCGAAGTTAACCAATTGACGACGATTATTAGCGATATCCGAAATAAGACTCGATGGTGAGTAAGCTGAACTGATGTTACAAGAGCTTTCTCAAGATGTTATTCCATATCAGCTGTTCTTCATAACGGCGGGGTTGGGGGCCTGCATGTTCATCCTTATGACTTCCTGACCAAGGCATCGTCCTATTTAGATGAGCGCCACGTTGTTCGTATACTCCTCTAAGCACAGATGCGGCCAAAACTGACCAGCTGCACTCCGCACACTGTCTTTGCTCGCAGGTTTTGGTCTTCAAGCAAATTTCTAACCTACCCTTAAATCTCACTTGGACTGGATCCGGAGGTCCGACAATAACCCAACGCGACTAACTGCAAACTGGTCATGATCGATCACGGGCCATTCTCGCTACTTCAGTTCAAAGAGGTAGAGCAATTAAGTAACGCGTGTCGGATTGAATGAAGCGGGGTGTACTTGATGTTGTTGTATCATGTAGTAGCTCCCCTGTTAGCAGTAACCTAATCTCTGGGACGCACCTCCTCCCCCTATATACCAAAACCACCGCTGCATCCAAAGTTAGTGAAATTTGTATAAGAAGACACGACGGTGTCTTCCCGAAATGCGCTCATGGCGTATCGTCGAGAAGCTCCACAGGAAATCTCTAAAGGCGGCGCTTAGGCCGGCACCTATAATATTAATCCTTTCGAGATGTAAGACGCGAACATGAAGAGCTCCTCTTCCAGTCGAAAGCTGTATGGACGGAATCTCTAGGGAAAATACTGGGAAAGCAGACCCTCCTAGAAAGTCAAAACGTCCGAAAGCCGGAGTGTTTCATCGTGTGCGCGGTACCAGATCCGTAAAGAAGGGAGAGAGACCGTGTTGAAGGACCGTATCAAACAACATTCTTAGTGTTTCATGAGATGGTGCCGCGCGCTGGAGGCCAGAGCTAGCCGCTCAGGATGAGGTCCAGGATGTTCCTTTTTAAGGGTTGAAATCGGAGATAGGTGACGACATCCGAACTACCCGAGACTGCTCTCATTCACCCCCCGCATCTCGACTTACTCTCCTCGCCCAAGATGTCCTTGCAACAGGAATCATCGCCGCCACCACTCGTCTTGGATCAGGATTCTGCTAGGGCAGCTGTGGGTTCGTGCATTGATCACACCTTCCGCACACAGGTGTGCTCACAACCCTCCCGGCGACCGAAAATAGCTGGGGCAGTCGTTCCTCAAGTCAGCCCTGTGCCATGGATATCCTTTTCGGGTCATCCGAAAGAGTCTGCGGCATCACTTATTCAATCCATGCAACGGGTCGCTTTCCTGCAAAATCGAATCGAGGATGACAAGTGGATAGCGCAGTACGCGTCCACGTGTTTTACGGACTCGGCTCTGGTGTGGTACTTGGGTCTCGAAAAGGACACTCGATCGAGCTGGGAAAAATTGCGGCTCGCTTTGGTCCATCGGTACCCGGTTCAGGCGACGAAACCGACGCCAGCTTTCGCCACGGCCCCGACTGCACAGCCCGATCCCGTAATTCCGGATACGGGCCGAATCGAGGTCGTCCAAGCCGAGTTCGGGGACGTGTTCGGCTACCTCTCTCAAGACGAGGACTCGGGGGAAGACTTTGTGATCGACCGGAATCCCGAGAAGGCTCTGACACTCCAAATGGTGCTGCACCCCGACTCCCAACAACAATCGCAGAAGATATACAGTCTAAGGATGACTAATGTGATTAATCTTTCCTTTGGATTTGAGAAGGAAAAAAGTGATATTCACACCTTTTTCCCTCCCTCCTCTTTACCGTTGCTATAGCCTGCTGATCCAAAATTTCCCTTCTTGGGCTTGCGACTGCTCAAGTTCCGGGGAGAGGATCCAGATGTTGTACCCCCTACAGAATCCAAAGACGTCACCTGGAATGCGGTTCAGAGTGTACCTGATTGCTGCAAACCTTCAAAGCAAGGTCTTGGTAGTGTGACGGTGGGTCAAGACTGGGGAAGGCGGGCAGGGGAGAACGTGACGTCATATGCAACGTGGGATTTCATTGCTAGTACGGAAAGTAAGATAAAATCTCACGATTTGGAAGAGTATCTCAGTTGAAAAAGATTTCATTAGGTCGGTCGGGACCATACTATGTGAGGAAGGCCGAGGTTTCAGGCCCGGCTCGAGGTCCGGCTCGAAAGGATCGCGTGGTGTCGGCGGTGTGGACCATTCTGAACCCCCTGACAGATGCGACCGAACTTGGATTGACTTGGCCCAGAGGAAATGGTCGCCGGGGAAGCGGTGAGCGATGGCCGGATCTAATTGCGTGCAACTGTGGCCAGTTCCTAATGAGCAGTTTTCAGCGATTCCTGAAATAGCTCTAGACCGTAAGTGTGCTCAGCATGTCTATCGAGAATGGTGTCTTGATTCTGACGTTGGCTTCCCACCCCAGCCGTTATTCATAAAGGCGATATCACGCATTTGCATGCCCATGCCTACGATTTTCCAAACAAAGCAGCGTTTTACTTGGATGAGAGACTTGTCGTTCGTAAACCCACTTTGGAGTGCCGGTGCAGGCTGCTGACCGGTGTATCGGGCGCTATTTGTCGCGGCGGGTCTTCCTGTTCAAACCGATTCCAAACCCTTAGAAATCGCCCTTGACACAAAGTCGGAGAGCCCTTGGGTAGTACGCTCCCTTCAGCGTGACACTTTGGGAACAGCGAGAGTGATGTCATAATAAGGGACCGGGAGGTTTGTAAATTTCAGGGCGTGGAGCAATTTGTTCAAAATGAGAATATTATTGAAGGAAATATGAAGTGGTGATATATTTCTGGTTTTTATGCGATGATCAGTTCGAGGGGTCGAGGCGACCAGAGGGCTCCGCCGTCGATCGACAGCGCAATAGACTGCAGGTCCGGAACGTGCCGGGAGTGTAAACGTTAACTCCTCCCTAAAGGGCTCGAAGGCCTCGAAACGGAAGGGAAAGGGGTCGAGAATGATCTGGCTAAAAAGAAGGTGCCAGGGTGCCAACATATTCAATTGAATTGGAAAACGTGTCCGAAATCCGGAAGGGTTCACGGGGACAATTGAGTCGACTTTTTTCAACAAAAGTCCTTTGCATATAACGCTAGATCATGTGAATTTGGGTGATTGGACCGGTCCGTGGAAATACAAACGTGAGGCTTGAGAGTCGTTTGAGGGGGATGGCTGAGCTTTGGGGATGACTGAAAAAAATAAATAAATAAATAACAAGCCTGGGTGAGTAGAATGCATCCGAACTGGTTGAAAATGCTCCTTTGCTGTTGTAGCAAATACGTGCTCGTTTTCGTTGAAATTGAGTGAGACCATACTAGTACTGTATGTCGACCGCTCTATCACTATAAATCTATCCGGTCCTTTTCTCGGATCCATCTAGGGAGTACAATACTGAGTACGCCACTAGCAAGACTTTCCAAGTCAAGAAGAGCGACTTCTAAGCTCGTCAGATTGGAGTGTGGTGTGGTCTTACTGTTCGCGGTTGGCAGCTCGGGATCTCGTCGCCACCCAGAAGGAACACGGGGGCCCCATTGGTATAGTGCCCGCCATGGACGGACGGTGGTGAGAGGCAGAGTTGGCTCGGCACGCCCAGCCTGTTTCCTCTCTGAAAGAACCGCTTCCAGAAGATGCAGTGCTGGCGGCGGCTGACCTCGGCGTCGGTCCTCACGTGACCCGAAACAAACACTGCCCCACACAGGCCACGAAAGGGAATCCTGCCACAATCCCAGCCACAATCCCCTAAGACCTGCCTAATGAGGAAGGCGGAGGTGTTTTTTTTTGCGTTGGGCTTTCACTCCAGAAACGGGTTTGCCTCCTGTGTCATCATCTCGCGATCGCGGTGCCACGTTAAAGGTTTCATGTGGACATGCACGGCGAGAGACCTCGATCCCCGTGAAGGCTTTTTTCAATGTCGGAGGCAGCTTGCTCACGATCGTCGCCTCCACATCCAAGGCGTCAGCAATACGTGTATTATTCTATACTGCACGATTCCCCTTCGCGGGGTGGCATCATCTGCTGGCCGACTAGCTTATTTATCTCGACCCAGAGTGAGACAGTTCTGGTTTAGTGAAATGTGGCGCTCTTCCTTGTGAGCCGGCGGTTTCTCAAGACATAGCTTCGTCGGCGCCAAGAAAACCATCGTACGCCGTGATTCCCCTCTCACTGAGCGCTTTTGAGGCAGCGCGTTCACGGGTGATTGGAATACAGGCCGATAAATTAATGCCAAGCCCTGTCGCCTGCACTCGTTCTTCGGTATTCAGGATACCGTATGATGGGGAACTGGCACACTGCCCGTACGTCGAACTACGTGCAGGATAGAGATAAGCTACCCCGAAATAGGTAATGGTAGGCGATGAAAAATCTTGGAACCCGTCGACTGGGCTGTGGGCAGGTAGACAGTATAAGAGCCAGGCTCCCGCCTAACCTCAGAGCCCTCACTAAGCAAGCATCTCTTGTACCTTATCCTCTTCTTACTCAGTCACGCTTTTTTTTTTCTTTGCACCCCTTTTATCAATCTCCAATGGCTCCAACCTCCCAAGCCGCTCGCTCCGGAAACGGTCTCAGCATTACCTCAGTTTCCGTCAAGAAAGGCAAGCCCACCGTCGTCAAGTACTCGTGGAAGTACCACGATAACAGCCCACAATAGTGCGTCTTTCCGTGATAGTCCTGGCGATCGCGCAGACGAAGCTGACCTCTTTTTTATCTCTAGCTTCGTCGTCGGCATCATTGAGGTTTCAACTCATGATTTCACGTTGCTCGACTATGAAGTCGAGACTCGTGCACACGGAGGACATGGAAAAGGAAACAAAACCGTTGCTATTGAAGATCTTAAGCACAAGCCTGGGTGAGCACTTTGCGAGAAAAATGCACTGGTTTCGCGTTCCGAATCCGAACTGACGGACAATGTTCGTTTGTTATCATAGCAAATACGTGCTCGTTTTTGTGGAAATTGAGTGAGACCTTCTGTCGAGTTTTCTATGGCCGCCAGAAATTTAACCGTCCATTCCTCCATCTAGGGAATATAATAACGAGTACGCAACTAGCAAGGCTTTCCAAATCAAGAAGAGCGACTTCTAAGCTGGTCTCATCGGAGGGTTATGTGGTCTGCTTTCCCCGCTCTCGGCGGGCTCGTTGATTCCCCCATCCCATGCTGCCGGTTCATCACCACGGACTTATCATATATGACGCTTTTAGGGTTCTTATGATATATATATATATATTGGCTGCCCAGTTGTGTGCCCGAAATGCTCACCCTTCGGTCAGAACGATTTACCTGAGCGGACGATTACATAACGGTGCCACACAATTTCTCTCCGAACGGATAATTATGTAATAACGCCACGGGGTGGGAATCCCGGAGCATGAAACATCACCTAGAACGGAGATAAAACCAGAACTCGCATCCTTCCCGGTTCCAACCTTCATCGCCCCAAATCCTCCTCAGGTTGGTCTTTAACGTACGTTGCCTCTCTTAGTTCATTCCGCTCTCCACGCCTCCTCCCTTCACGCCTCCTCCCCTCACCCGTCTTCTCTTCGCGCCTATCTGTACGAGCCGCCTTATGACTGACACCCTCTGCTAGCCACCATGTCCTCACCCAATTTCGGCTTTCTCGTCAAGGAAAATCTGCCCTCTCGCGAGGCCATCGTGGCTATGTGCCAAGAAGCTGGCTACGAACGCACCGGAATTCCCCTCCGCTACCAGCCTTCCGGGCCCGTCGTGGCCTGGATCAAGTACGGTCCGAACGTCACCGTGGACGAGGCCTTGACGCAGGACTGGGTTGCAAAGGCCCTCGAAGCCAACCCAGAGGCCGGCGTGCGGGCCCCTCGGGTCCACATGGCTTTCTCGGTCGACACCCCGGACTGCAGCATCGGCTACATCGTGATGGAGTACGTCGACGCTCCGGACTGCGACGAGAGTGACTTCCTGCTGGTGGCTACGGCTGTGCAGACGCTGATCGGTCTCCAAGGTCCAAATCTTGCGCCGGGGCCCATCGGCGGGGGACCGATAATACACACCTTCTTCGTCGAATGGACGTCCTCCGTCACTTACAAGACGGTCGAGGAGCTAGAGGAGCACACCAATGGCGTAAGTTAAGCACTGGTTTTTTTCAGTACGCCTAGACGACTTACGAACATAGTAGATTCTCGCCTTTATGGGTGACACTAGGCGGGTTAACCTAGTGGCCGACGCACACGAAGGTCTCCGCCTTTGCCCCTGCGATATCACCCCGGGAAATTTCAAAAAGAGAGAGGACGGTCAGGTAGTGGCTCTCGACTTTAACGCTACGTGCTTCTTGCCTCCCTCCTTTTTCGCTGTCGCGATGAATAAGTGGGTGAGCAACTTCACTCGGAAGGTCGCCCAGCACGTGAGCTATCCGCTATCGAGCGATGTCTCGGCAATGTTGGCCGCCTCTGGCTTCCTGGTTCCTTTTGGAAGCAATGAAATAGGTCAGCCTGGCTGCTTTTTGTTACACCTACGTGGACTGACTCCACGACTGGACAGCACTCCCAAGAAGTTTGCGCCAGCGCCGGAGAGTCTGACGCCTTGCCGTCCATTGCACCCCCAGCCTGGGTGTGCATCTCTTGATAAGCCTTGCCGTTCCACAAGCCTCTTGTTGATAGCTCTTTTGTGCAGATTTCCTCTCGCTGTGAATGTCAATCTCTTGAAGAGCCACCGCGGCAGCTATATGCCATTGCTTGATTTTAGTTGTGCAATGATGGGTCGTGATACTCCTTTCCCCCGTGCAGAGCTTGCTAGTTTAAGGGATAAATTCTCTTATCTTTCCCCTCTAAGAATTATTTCAACTGACTGGCATTTGAGACACGCCTCTCTTTTTTTGTCAGCGTGACAACTAACCAACTCAGAGCTTGACGAAGTCTCACAAGCACGGTTTGCCTTACAACAGGTTGCTACAATTCGGTGTCTGAACAGGAGAAAGTGATGCCGCGAACCAACCCCCACGTATCGCATTGATAGTGCAGCCTCGTATGATGTACTGTCCGGAAAGCGCCGGAAGAGAAAACCCCGCGCTCGAACGGCAAAAGGGTCCAAAAGCCAGAGTGGGAAAGGGTCTAAACGGGTCAGGCTAAAAGAAGGGGTCAGGGTGTTAACCTATTTGAATTGGAAGAAGTGGGAGGGTTCATGGGAAACAAAGTGAGTCGACTTTATTCAAAACAAATGACCTGTTGCATACAAAAATGAAAGCATATGAAAGTGGGTTATCAAACCGGCCCGTGCATTGGAATACACATGCGAGGGTGTATTGTCGGAGGCGTTGCGACGTCTGACAACAACTTTGGGGCGGGGATACCTTTTTAGGGGAGGACTGAGCCCTAGGGATGCGGCAGCGAAGTAAGGGAGCGGAAAAAGGGTTGGATTGGGTGATCCGCGGGCAGGGAGCGCCTCTTCTTCAAATGTGTCTTGGGATGGCGGCAACTGCTCTTGATGAAATCCGGCACCTGCGAAGAGAAGAGGAGAAAGAGTTTGCCCGGTGAACGCAGGGAGAACAGGTTAGGGAGAGAAGCGTCAAGGCATAGCTACGCTAGTTCTCTTGCAGCATTTTAGATCATTTCGGTATTCGCCTTCTTCTCCTCCCATGCTAGAGTGGACGGCTCGGTCTGAGGCTGGAGTCGAACGTGACCGCGATGTTTCGTCAGCGAGGGAAGTCGGACAAGGGGTTACAGCTGTTTGCGATTTGGTTGGCACAAACAAAAGCTTATGTAATTTTCGACTGTTTTCGTCGGCGATTGATTTCTCCACAACCAACGTGGCTGGGCCTGTGAAAGTTGGTGTGCAGATTCTAAAAGCAATCGTGCAAGTGCCAAGACACTTGTTGCATACTTGACCGATCTTATCAAAAATCCCCATCCAACATTTGCGTCCACGGAGCGGTCGTCGCCTGGACCCTCATTTTGGGCATTCTTTAAATCCTATACCCCTCAGTTTATAGAGAAATGACGTCTGGACAGCCTACAACTGTTGTATATAGCTAGTTCACGTGTTTAGTTAGTGATGGTGGGTACGGTGGCTGGGCTCGTGGTCAGGTGAGCACTCACCGAGCCCCTACCACGACCACAACAGTGTCAGCATCTCATCATGTAATAGGAGCTTACATGGATGATAAACACATAGTATTTATCCCCATGTTTGAAGATGATTTATCCCGCAAAGTAAAAGCTACTAAACCGTCCCAATGCCCTCCAATCTAAAGCGACCCCCACAATTTTAGCTCGGGCATTTGCGCATGCTTTACTTAATTCTATCTGCCAAATTTTAGGACGATCGGTGCTGATTTGAGTTAGCTATGAGTCGCGCACAGAAACAGTCGAAAATTACGTAAGATTTTGTTTGTGCCAACCAAATCGCAAACAGCTGTAAGGGTGGGAAACTTTGGATGCTCAAAACGCCACACTGCTGATGGGTCTCCGAGGTCCAAATCTTCCGCCGGAACCTATCGGCGGGAGACCAATAATAGGCACCTTCTTCGTCGACTGGACGTCCTCCGTCACTTACGAGACGGTCATGGAGCTGAAGGAGCACATGAATGACATACGTTAAGCATTGTGTTTTTTTACTACGCCTAGACGCTGGTAGATTCTCGCCTTTATGGGTGACATTAGCCTCGCGGCCGACGCGCACGAAGGCCTTAGCCTTTGCCCCTGCGATATCACCCCGAGAAATTTTAAAAAGAGAGAGGACGGTCAGGTAGTGGTACTCGACTTCAACGCTACTTGCTTCTTGCCTTTTCCGCTATCACGATGAAGAAGTGGGTGAGCACCTTCACTCGAAATGTCGCCGAACACGTGAGCTATCCATCATCGAACGATGTCTCGGCCATGTTGGCCGCGTCTGGCTTCCTGGTTTCCTTCGGAAGCAATAAAATATGTCAGCCTTGCAGCTTTAAGTTTGCGCCAGCACCGGAGACTCTGACGGTTTGTCGTCTACTGCACCCAGCCTAGGTGTGCATCTTCTGATACACCTTACCATTCCACAAAGCTCCTGTTGTGAAGAGTTCCCTTCACTGTGACTGTTACTCTTGAAGAGCCAATCGGGGGAGGGGGTTTCAAGCACGTTTCGGTAGGGCCCGGAGTCCTCTGTATTGTGGGCCCTAATTTCTACGAATGAGAAGCATCCTGAAGCTAAAAATTCGAGCGGTGGTAAGTCAGTCTGTGAAGCTATGGTCGTTTCGAGAGCCTGCTGCAGCACCTCGCAAGGCCTGTCACCGTTCGACAATTCGGTCGACTGACAGGGTTTGGAGAGCGCCAAGCACCAGAAGGACATGTCGCTAGAAAGGGGGAGGAGCTCCAAAGGTCACAGTACTCCATCGGATGCATGGTTGGTCTTTGCCCAGCACGCCCTGATGGGAGGAGAACGCGCAACGGAAGCGGGAATCATGTGGAAACATCATATATTCATACTTTTGGTCCATGAGGGGATACCATGTGCCGGGCTAGAGGGTCCACTCCTGAGGAGGTTCAAGGAATTTCCTTTTTAAGCGAAGTAGCGGAGCCGGAGCTAAGAATCAAGGATCCAGCACGATGTACCCCTAGACTCCGCTCATCCAACAACCAACACCTCGACTCTCACCCTAACACATAATATGACCTCGAAACAAGGGCCACCATCGCTCAATGCATCGGATGGAAATGCAGTCGGCACGCCGATGGGTTCGCCTGTTGATCGTCGCTTTCGTACACATGCGATCTAACATACGCTCTGGCAATTGAAACAGCTGCGGCTGCTCCTCCTCAAATCGGTCCTACGCCCTGGATATCATTTTCAGGCGCCCCCAACGCGTCTGCGGCATCGTTCGTTCAATCTGTGCAGAGGATCGCCTTTGCGCAAAACCGAATCGAGGATGACAAGTGGATGGCACAGTATGCGTCCACGTGTTTCACCGACTCTGCACTGATTTGGTATCTAAGCCAAGAGGATGAGACTCAAACGAGCTGGAAAAAGCTGCGACTCGCTCTGATCCAACGCTATCCAGTTCCGGCCCCACAACCAGCCTCCGCTGTTGTGCCGGCAAAGCCAAGAGCCGCTTTTCCAGAGATCAATGAGATAGGCCGAATCGAAGTCCTTCGGCCCGAGTTTGGGGATTTTTTCGGCTACCTATCTCGGGATTCGACGGGAAAGTTTGTGATCAGGCCCAATCCAGAGAAAGCTCTCAAACTCAAAGCAGTGCTGCACACCAATTCCAAAAACCAACACGAGAAGATCTACAGCTTGAAGATACTTTCTGTGAGCGTTTATCATCCGCGATATCTCAAAAGAAATCTAAGGTGATTACTGATCCTTTCTTCCCGGGGGGTGGGGATTTATGTAGGCCCCTGACTCCCAGTATCCCTTTCTAGGGTTGCGGCTGGTCAAGCTCGCGGAAGAGGATCCAGATACTGTTCCTGAACCGTCATTACGTCGGGACAGAGATTGGGAATTCCTCGGGCAGATCCCTTCTTGCTGCAATCCTTCAGCGAAATCTTCGAACAAGCTGCGGAATTACGGGGCTCGGAAGACTGACTATGCGACCTGGGATTTCACCAGAGCTACAGAAAGTAAATCAGCAGGTCATTAGAATGGTTTGAAATTTTGTTGAGAGAAATGATCCATTCAGGCAGACCGGGACCATACTATATCAGGAAGGCGGAAGGACCCGATCCACAGGCACGAGTAGTTTCGGCCGTGTGGACTCTGCTCAATCCCTCCCCAGATGTGACAGAGCTCCGATTGACTTGGCCCCGCGGAGACGATCATCGAGGAAATGGTAAGCAAAACCTTGCGGCCATATTAACTAATCATGAACCGAAGCTGATCACGACCCATTTCAGTGATTTCCGAGATGGCGGTTGATGGTATGTGCACTCAGGTGGCTTCATGCAGCTACGCCGTATTCAGAGTTTCTTACACATCAGCCGTCCTTCACAATCACGGAACGGAGGGCTTACATGCTCATGCCTCCGGTTTCACGAGAGGAGCAGCACGCCACTACTTGGCAGAGAGTCATGTCGTTCGTCCACTAAATCAAAGTCTTGAATGCTGATAGGTTCTGGCTGACTGCCTCATCGTCATTCTTCCCTTTCGCAGGTTTTGTTATTCAAACCAATCCCAACCACATGATATATATGGCGGAAGACGGAGGACAGGGTTATTCGGCAGTTCTAGTGGTGTTTGGATTTTGGACTGTAATTCTTACAAATAAGAACTGTTGTCAGAAGAAAATATCGGGAAGCGACGGGTCGGTTTGCCTTATATATAACAGGTTGTTACAATTCGGTGTCTGAACAGGAGAAAGTGATGCCGTGAACCAACCCCCACGTATCGCACTGATAGTGCGGCCTCGTATAATATACTGTCCGGAAAGTGCCGGAAGAGAAAACCCCGCGCTAGAACGGCTAAAGGGTCCAAAAGCCAGAGTGGGAAAGGGTCTAAACGGGTCAGGCTAAAAGAAGGGGTCAGGGTGTTAACCTATTTGAATTGGAAGAAGTGGGAGGGTTCATGGGAAACAAAGTGGGTCGACTTTATTCAAAACAAATGTCCTTTGCATACAAAAATTGAAAGCATATGAAAGTGGGTTATCAAACCGGCCTGTGCATTGCAATTGGAATACACATGCGAGGGTGTGTTGTCGGAGGCGTTACGACGTCTGACAACAACTTTGTCGCAGGATACCTTTTTAGGGGAGGACTGGGCCCTAGGGATGCGGCACCGGAGTATAGGGAGCGGAAAAAGGGTTGGGCTGGGTGATCCGCGGGCAGGTCGCATCTCTTCTTCAAATGTGTTTTGGGATGACGCAACTTCTTTTGATGAAATCCAGCACCTGCGAACAGAAGAGGAAAGGAGTTTGTATGGTGCACGCAGGGAGAACAGGTGAGGGAGAGAAGCGCCAGGGCTTAGTTCTCTCGCAGCATTTTAGATCATCGCCTTCCTTGTGAGGCTGCCGTCGAACGCGACCGCAACGCTTCGTCAGCGAGCGAAGTCGAACAAGGGGTCCAGGGTGGGAAATCAGTGTCACGCTCAGAGCACCGCGGCGAACAGAACATCGAAAGAGCGGTGATGATCGGAGTCCTCCACGCGATTAGATCGAGCGAGCCCGCCAGACCACTTAATGTCTACTGCGCATCCCCATCCCTCGCCCATCTCCTAACGGAAACATGTATACAAACCGGTTTCGATATCGATAACGCCCTAAACGCGGATGTTTTAAAAGCGTTAACAAGGGAGCTTCGCCAACGGATGGCACAGGTTAGGTTCACCATCCTTGAAACACCCAAGGCCAATCCCGGTTTCAAGGAGGCTCTGTTGCTGGCTAGCCAGGCTGTCTTGAAATGTGCCACCCCTGCCCTTTCCCCTCCTTCCTCCGACTACACACACGCTCTCCCGAGTGTATGGCAAGGCTGTATGCCCCCACCTGTTCCATCCCTGGACATTCCCAAAGTAGTCACGCTGCGCATGTCGTACACACACCACCCAAGCAAAAAGCGATCTTTAAAAGCAAGGCCCGCCCACCGGAAGAGGTCCTCGGCCGCGAAAATTAGATCAGCAAATAAACGCGCACTGGCAGATGCTACCCCCAGCTCCTACTGGAGGATCATAAAACGCCTGACAAATCGGGCCGCCCCCGAGGTCCCCCTGTCGATCAATGAGCTAGCGGCTGAATTCGAGAACAGAATGAAAGGTGAATCACGCAATACCTCGAACTTCAACAAGTCGCAAATGGAACTAGCACATCTGAGGAACGAGCTCATACCAAACATGACTAGAGACCCCTCCGAGGATCGCTGCTTCTCGAGACCAGTCACTGCTGGGGAAGTCGAGCACCTGAAAACTCGTCTGAAGGACAAATCGCCAAGGTCCGCGGTGGGGATAGACGACCTCTCCTACCAATCCGTGATCTCCATAGACACCGAGAGACTAGTTGAACTCTTTAACGCTTGTATACGATACAGAGACGCACCTACACCATGGCTACGAACCCTCCTCATAGCCATTCTCAAAGCGAGACGCCCAAAAGGGAATCCCTCCAGCTATAGAATCATTGCCCTGGAGTGCTGCTTCCTGAAAATGTTCACGCTCCTGATCGAAGGAAGAATGAGGGAATGGTGCGAGAACAGAGACTTCCTCCCCGCAACACAGAACGGTTTCCGCCCGGGCTACAGAACGAACAATAACATCCACATCCTCAGAACAGCGATTGACCTCACTCGCCAAAACAAAAAGAAACTCTACGTCGCATTTGTAGATCTCACAAACGCTTTCCCGTCCGTAGATCGTGCGACGCTGTGGACAAAGCTCCAATCTTTCGGGATCTCTGGCCCTGTTTTCGACTGTCTCCGAGCTATTTACCCGAGAATGCGCTACATCGTCAGATTAAAAGGAGAACTTTCCGACGCTTTCGAATCGGATATCGGGATTCTAGCCGGTGACCCCGCCTCGCCGCTCGCGTTCCTCCTCTATCTGGCCGATTTCAACCCCCCGCGCGACCCCGATGATTTGCTGCTCCTCAACTCCATCATTGCACACCTTGAACACGCAGATGACATGGCCCTAATATCTACTACACCAGAGGGATTGCAAAGGAAGCTGAATTATCTGGCTTGGTGGGCTTCCCGCAACCTCATGGAGTCGAACCCAAACAAGTGCAACGTCATGGTCTTTGGAGGCTCGACAACTAACGAACCCCGATTCAAACTCTACGGCGACGAGATCCTGTTCACAGATTCTTATAAATACGTCGGAGTAGTGATCTCCTCGAAAGGCAGATCGTTATTCAAGTCGCACTACGAGAAAAAAGCCCAGGCCGGTAGAATAGCGGCGGCGGCGGCTCTTTCCCTCACGTCCACGGTTGGCCCGATCGACCCCATCAACGGAAAAAAGATCTACCTCGCCCAAATCGACCCCCAACTCACTGCTGCCTGCGACGTCTGCTTGGACACAGAACACACGCACCTCCAAGAACTCCAGAGAGTGCAAGAATCCTTCATAAGAAGATTCATGGGAATCGGAGACAAAGCTCTCACTGCCTTCCTCTTCACCGAAACTGGCTTATGGCCGCTCGCATACCGGCGCCTCTCAATAGCGGTCAAGTTCCTAGGGTACATCCGGTCTCTCAAAGACACCCACCTAGCCAAAAAGGCAACCAGGGTGGCAGACACATTGTCTGAGCTCCCAGAACCCAGAGGCTGGTACGCTGGCCTTCGCAAACTTCTGCTAAAACTCGCCAGATTTGAGCTCCCCTCATTCGACAATCTATCAACCCAAACCATCGCTGATGCACAAACCGCCATTACCACAGCACTGAAAGAGGATCTCGCCTCCAAGCTTCAGGACTCGCCAAAAGCTTATCTAGTAAGAGCTGTACCCTGCGAAACAGATCGAGGGCAAATTCGCTCGCCAATCATATATTTCAGGCACTACCTCACGGTGACCAGAAGATCCCACCGAGTGGCTCTCACGAAACTGCTCCTATCGGACCATGCACTCGCCAGCGAACGGATGAGGTGGATAGCTAAAGACTCGAGACCTCCCAGAGAGCTGAGACTTTGCAGAAACTGCGGCAACCGTCCCGAAACCCCCGAGCACATCATGTTCGAATGTCCTATGCCGGTCAACACAGGCGCTGAGAGAATCAGGCGCTCTCTGATAGACAAATTAAGACCGGACAGAAACTTCCGTTCTCACGACGATTGGACTATCCACATACTCAGAGCGGCACTGAGGTCGAGCTACACAGTCGATGAACTGGCAGAACTAGCGTACACAACCTATACCTACACTACGAAAACCCCTCAAGACACGCAGACTTAACAGAGATAGGGGGGGAAGATAAGCGAAAGAAAATGGGGAGGCATCGAGGAGGGATTGGAGAAAAAGAAAAATGGAGATAATTGAAGGAGATTGTAGAGAAGAAGAAGCAGGGAGAGTTGGACGAATTGAAGGAGGAAGTGTGGGGATACTTGGGGGGAAACTAGGAAGGTTGGGGGACCAGAGCCGAATAAAGGGTTAGCCAGACGAAAAGGGTTAGATTTGTTGGAAGGAGGCGGAATAACCACCAACTCGTCGAATGAGGCTACGGCGACCTTGGTTGGGGAACCCGTTCCAGTCGCCCGCAATCGCCTCCTCGGAGGTTGATTTGTCGCGTTTCTATCAGACGACGCGAGCGTCGGAAGATACCGGAGCGCGAAGCGCTGGTAAAGAACCATCCGATCTTTTACGAGGTCCCACGGATGTACCTACCTACCTACCTACCTACCGCGCCGCTGGCCTCTCTCACTCCTCCCTCCCTTGATCTTCCCTTCCCCATCCACCCTTCTTCTTTTCTTCCTCTAGCGACTTACCATGTCGAGATTCACCAAGCCAACATGGGGCCGCTCAAACCCAAAAACGTCAGCAGCGGAACTTTCCGCCGCCGACCTCAACCAATCGTCGTCATACATTAACCCATTCGCTCAACCGTCCGCTGAAGGCTCGGCCTCGTATCGCCATTCATACTCCTCTAGTCCCTTCTCGGTGCCACCGGCCATCGCCCACGACTTGACTGACGCGGACGAAACTTACCCCGTCTGCCTCGAGAGTTTGGCTTCCAGCTTCATGCTTCCAGGGGAGAAACCTCACATCGTTCCGGAGTGTGGACCATGCTCTTCACGAGGTGAGCCTCCCCTCCAGACTCGCTCGTCTAACAACTGTGTCCCCAACTGCCGCTCGCCATCTCGGGAGAGGGGTCGCTTCCTCCCCCCCCCTTTTTTTTTTCTGCTGGGAAGCGGGATCGAGGTAGAATTTACGCTCCGGATCGGCGCCAACCTTGCATTGCGATCGGAGAGTTTTCTTTCCCTTTTCAATTCTGCCCGCATCGCCCCGAACGCTCACGGCTCTGCTTCCTGAACATGTGGTGGATCAGTACTGATTGACCTTCTTTTTCTAGGCTTGTTTACGGCCCGCTACCGAGGTCCAATAGTGCTAGAGGACGTCAGAAGAGCAACATTGGTGTCTGTGGCGTTTGTCGACGCCCGATGAAAGTCAGCGCTGGAGATGGAGGGAAATCAAATAGTACGTGAAGTGCTTACTTCGCGGCCTCCGGGCACGGTTTTTGTAAGGCTTATCACTGATCGTGCAGCTAGGCAGGCAATATCTGGGCCACCACCAATTCAACAACAACTGGATTTAGTCTCGTCGTCCAAGATGCCTCACCACTGGCCATGGGGCCACCACCTCTCGCGTCGGAAGAGAATCCACTCGACGGGACACCTACAGGTTTGTTGTCTCTCGATTGCACATATTTCCCCGTACACCTCGAATCTAAAATCTCTGACCCGATCGAAAACAGCAGTGGACTTCAACCCTGTATCATAGATGTCGTTCTCGGGCGCTCCCGACGAACTCGTGACGTCGTTCATTCAATCCGTGCAGAGGATCGCTTTCCAGCAGAATCGAATCAAGGACGACGAATGGATCGCCGAGTACGCTTCGACCTGCTTCGCCGAATCGGCGTTGGTGTGGTATTTGGGGTTGGACAAGGAGACTCGATCGAGTTGGGACATGCTGAGCGTGGCTTTGGTTCAGCGCTATCCGGATCCTGCAGCCGCAGCGTGGGGGTGATCGAGTGGGTGTACAATCATATAATCGTCAAAGTAGTAGTCGCTGTGGTATCCGGACCAGAATGAGAGCGCCTTGAATTATGTATGCAATTAGTTATTCTTGGATTGAATAATATTTGCGAGTGAAATTAAGTGTACTCGGAGACAAAGCACGAGGAAAGACGGCGAGGTTAGTCGAGTTGGAATTAGAGGCTGGACTTCAGTGGAGAAATCACTAGGCGACGGATAGCTACCTAACAATCAAGCTTAAATCGTACGACTCGAAGGCGACATTGTGTAGAAATATGGAATATTCAATCATGTGGTACACGTGACGATACTTTCTGCAGGACAAGAGGAGCCACTGGTCAGCTGAGGTGACAGTTGCCTTTCTAAGAGGGATCGGAGCTAAGATACGAGTATCCGAGTCCCGAACCACCACCAAGACTCCCACTTCATTCACCAGGCAATATCTCAGCTTTTTTTCAACGTCCAAGATGTTCTCAAACCAGGGGCAATTGTCACTTGGGTCCGATGGGCCTTCGGTCAGCATGCCAATCGGTTCGTTTCCTCATCGCACATTTCGTACATATGGGATCTGATCTATGTATATTCTGGCAATCTAAATAGCTGCAGCGGCCCCCCCTCAACCTGATCCGACTCCGTGGATATCATTTTCAGGTGCCCCCACTGAATCTGCAGCATCGTTCGTTCAATCCATGCAGCGGATCGCCTTCACGCAAAATCGAATGGACGATGACAA
>WSTY01000208.1:0-26529 GCA_019633465.1 Tulasnella sp. 417
CTGACTGATAGCCTCATGTAAAACATTCGTTATATTCGTCATTCGCTTACTCATGGACATTCTAGAATAGTCTTTCGCTGAGTATATAAACCCAGTGGAATGAGGAGGGTTGTTCCTCATTCTGCCTCTCGTCTACTCAATCCAAGTACTCCTTCAACCATCATGCTAGTGATCTCCTTCTGTTTACCATTGTCCCACGAAGAGCGCCTTGCTACCCTTGACCCAAGTTGTGACAGAGAATGTGTTTGAATATGTGAGACAAAGGTACACTTCCATAAATTTGGAGAAGATAAAGCAAAGATGAAGCAAAGCCTGCATGCTCAAGTTCTAGAAGGCCCAGGTGACATGTGGTGCAACCATGATGAACAAAGGGTGTAGTCCAATGTTTGCCAGGGGAGAGGGGCGGGCAGTGGTGAATGCAAACATCAACATTGACCTGCCCCTTCAGGGGGGTGCAACCCTGGCAGATTCATGGGGATGGAATGACTTGGCAACACAGGTGCCTTCAGCAGAGATCAACAGTAGGTCCCTGGCCTTTGGCCCAAAATTGTCCTGACACCCACATCTGCACCCCAAACCTGCCTGTGGCAAAGATGGTCTTGACACCCAAACCCACCCCCTAAACCTGCCTTCCGCAAAGATTGACCCCCCAAAACAGCCTACCGGCCAAGCTCGCTGGGAGGCCAACCAGGTGACAGCCTGCAAGAAGAGCTGGGTTTGACTCCCAGGAGGAGAGCTTTTTTGCACCAAAAATTTTTTTGGTGCTCCCCCTAAGAGTACAACCAATTTTTTATTCACTGGTATTGATGAAAAGAGGCGCAAGTTGTTTCTGGTGTATCCAGATTTTTTTACCGAGGGCATGCAGGTGTGTCTTTGTTCATATAACTAGGTTCTGCTTATCGCCCTCTCTGATGATGATTGACTCACACTACCTTATGAATTCCTACTAAAGGAGCTTGACGCTTGGGCAGAAGTCAACAAATCCAAGATCCAAGCTGACAACAAGGATCATGGAGGACCCCAGTCATATTTGCATACAGGCAATGGCCCTGTTGGGTCTTGCCACCTGGTAACTGCTTGGCACGCTTATTGGTCATCCTGTGAGCTTTTGTAATTTTCACTTTGCCTTTCGTTTCTTGCTTCACTCACTGGGCTTGCCAATCTTTACAGCATAGTGAAGCTGCCCCTTCTACTGGCCTCACTGTACACACGACTACAGGTCAATCTACCTCAACCCAGAACCTTCTAGATGCTCTCAAGGTTCAGTTGCACAAAATCAACAAGGTTCTCAAGGTTTGGGATGAGAACACTTGGAGGATGCTTAACCAGGTGCAGAGGGTGACCAAGAGGAAGCCAGGAATTGGCACAATGGCTGCTAATTGGCATTCGGTTATGCTGGGGCTGGCACTCATCTTCAATTGCATCACCCCAGGGCATGTACATTTCCCTTGACAGGTGATCCTAGACCAACCCCTTTTGTTGTGAGCTTGGAAAGCACTGGCACACTCTGGAAGGCAGAAGGGCGGGAAGTCTCCTCCTCTCTCCACTTCCCTCTCCTCACTGTGCAATCCCAGACTGATCTCATTTGCTGCAAGCTTGGAAAGTACTGGCACACCTTAGAAGGGTAGGAATAGGATCTGCAGGCAAGCAATGCTGTTAAGTGTCACTTCTACATGTGCAAAAGGTAAGTCTAACTGTGAGAATGTCTATGTGTCACTGGGAGATGTACCAAAATAACCAGAGTCTGTAAAGTAAGTAGTGAATAGGTAGTTTAACAAAAGGAAATAGGAGTCGAGGGGTATTAGAGTTGAGCTGCTGGGTGTGGTGAGGATGGGTCGTGGGAATGCCTTGTGGAATTGAGCTTAAAGGGGTAGTCGATTGTGGTCAGTTGCCACCAAGGGAAGTAACATGATTTCTAATTTAGGTAGTGATTAGAACTAGTATATATACCACATTACTAATCATGAACTCTAAATAAAGGAATCAGCTGAGGTCTGCATGTCTTGAGAGAATGTGACAGAGCATTTGCTGAATTAGGAAATCACATCTGAATTGCTTATCTAACATGATAGGCTAGCAGGTCGTTTGAGTGTCATGCTGAACAATCAGGATTAGTGTTCAAGTATCATGCTGAACAGGTGGAATTACTTACATGTGAGGGCAGTTTGGTACATGAGGGTTAAAAAGGGGACAAGCAATCTCCTTATTGCAACATCCCATATTGATGTGCTAACTATGAACATCTTGATCTATTGCAGACTTATCTACATTATCTACAAGGTTTGTGATTGTTCCTTGGGGAACACTATGCTTCCACTAGTTGTTTGCAAGGCACAGTTCACCAGCCAATTGTGGTCATGTGACCATGCCCCTAATTCAGGTAATTAGCCAAATGTGGTATTAGTCTAGGTTTGTCAAGCACTAAAGGGTATTATCGTTTGAATTCTAATCTAAGGCAACATCTCTGGCACAGGTTTGTCCATACCATATAAGTAGTGTTTGTTTTGGTCTTGCGAGACTCTTCAGCTACATTGTACTGAACTGTCTCGCAGGTAATATTTATTCCTCTTTCCTTTATTATTTTACTACAAATACATTAGCTACATTGTACTGAACTGTCTTGCAGTGTGCTGTTCAATACCATCCAGGGGGGAGGGGAAGGGCAGTCACAGGGTTGCTGACAGTAATTCCCATGGTCCCATAACAAATGCCATCCCAAAACTGCTGTCACCATCACCCAAGGGGTCACTCTGTATTTCCATGGGTGCCTTTGTGAGACTGCTAGCTAGATTGAGTTTTGGGAGGCAGGCAAATTGTGAGTGCACAAGGAACCTTGCTTATGACTGCAAACTATTGGCTGAGTTCTTTCCTTCCGGCTTCAGAGAATTCTTATGCACAAAGCTAACCCACACAACCCAGCCAGGTGCAAGTGCTTTGCTTCTGTTTTGGAGGGCACCTCACAACTTGCCAAGTGCATCAACAACTGCTCAGCCCCTTCATCCCCACCCCAGCCAACTGCATCTGCCTCAACCACCAGGCCATTGCCCCCAATGTTAGCCCCCCCCGCTCCTGCCTCTTCAGCAGCCCCTCCATTACCTCAGTGCCCAATGCCTAATCAGGCATCAGGGGATCCAAGTTGGAAGCCCCAAGTGTTGACAGAGCTGAAGAAGAGCATGTCATCAAGAGCATATGCCAGGTGCCATTGTGAGCAGTTCCTTCACAAAAAGGCCACTGAAACTCCCCAGGTCACACTGACTTACACCCTTCCTCTTTCCAAAAGTGCAGGGAGTATTGTAGTTGCCCTTACACAGGCACTGATGAGAAACCCATCTTCACTGTCTCAGCAGGCTCTTGATGGTGAGTTGCATGTGTATTGCCCCATTGCTTCCAATTCCTCATACCTTGCAGTAGGCCAGGGACCCTTGGCGCCCACACTTTTGATTCAGGTGGGCTTCTCATTGGGTGTTGAGCCTGTAGAGGATCATTGTTTCAGCCCATCATCAACAACTCACGCATTGTTCACGTGGTCCACTACATTGAAGGGCATACCCATCCTCAATACCTAGGGCCTCACAAATGAGGCAACTACTGTATTTGTTTATCTCAGATTCACTGCACTTAGCGAGGGGTGCACCTTTCAGCTACCTGTTTTCACCTGAACCAACACTTTTCCCCTTAGCACCCCATCCACAACTCTTAGATGCTCAAGAACCTGAAACATGTCCAAGAATTTGCATGCCACATTCAGCCTGCGCTTGACTTCGCTGAGGGTAAGTTTGAGTTGCCTGGCTTAGCTATCTGAAACTTCCTCTGGCTTTGCAACAGCATTCTCTAGATCAACACTTCTGTCAGAACTTGGGTACGAAGGGGTAACGAGGCGCTCTTCTTGGACGATGTTTAACAGAGAGAGATCACTAGGCGAGGTCCTCACACTAGCACGATGGTCGAGGGAATACTAGGATTGGGTAGACGAGAGGCGGAATGAGGAACAACCCTCCTCATTCCGATGGGTTTAAATACTCGACGAAAGACTACTCTAGAATGTCCATGAGTAAGCGAATGACGAATGTAACAAACGTTAAACATGAGGCTATCAGTCAGCGAATGTGTAATGACAGGTGGTGAGCATGAGGCGCTGACGCGTCGAAGGAATGATCGAGCTTTGAGGGCAGAACGAGGGTGGCATGGTAAGATAAACGGAGATAAGGTGATGCAACGGAGGAGGTCATCACAACTTCCACTCCACAATGTGCACTACTTGGAAGTAATGCATGACCCTGACAAACACCCAAACCTTGAAACACACCTTGACAACCTCTTCAGGCCCTGGGAATCATGCTGCATCACCTGCGGGTGGACATCATGGATCGGGTTAGGGGCATCAAGGAATGCATTGCCAAGATGGTGGATTGATATCCCAAACTTTAGCCCTCTTGCTGCTCAATGCATTTCCTTGCTCATACAGTGCAATGGAGATGGGTTTAATACATAATATCTGCATTTCCTGGTGCAGGTGCCTAGCAATTCTTGTGGGAAAAATCACTCTCCCTTTTGTCATCTTCTTTGGTAGCCATTGGGTTTGTCTTGAAGAGCATCTGCAATGCTTCAAATGTCTTTGACCCACCAAGCATGCCAAAGTCATTTATGTGATTGGGGTCCAGGCCATTGGGGGCCTCAAAGTTGAGGCCTTGTTCAAGTGACTCTCAAATTATTGCTCACCAGGACTGTTGATCCTCAGGTTTCAGCCTCATGCATGAACCAATTGTCAGCACCTTGCAATTGTGTGCTTCTCACTGTACTCATCCATTTCCAAACTTTTCCAAACTTTTACTCTGCCCTTCTCATGTTGCATGAACAGCTGCTCTGTAACATCACCTAAATCACCTACACTTTCAACTGTAACTAATCCAAGACCAATGGCATGGTTACTCTCATATTGTGGAACCACCCTCTTTCAGAGCAGTCCTGAAGGCCATGGGCAAGAACAGATTCCAAGGAGGGGAAGCTTAGAATGGAAACATGAGGCATTCAAAGCCAATCCAGCCATCCTTTGACTTACAATTCTTTGCACTTTGGGCATTCAAAGACATCAGTATCTTTGGTATGGTAGTCTGGCTCTAGATTTGTCCAAGGATCCTGCATCTGCTCCCTGTGGTTGAGCTATTGAGTAAACTTGTAGCAGTGGGAGTAAAGACTTTCAGCCTAAATGTGGTGCTCAATATCATATTTCATCTCCCCAACAAGCCACACCTTTTGGCAGAGCCAGCCGTCTATGATTGCAGCCTGGGTGTGAATAGGGAATGCAGCATTAAAATGTGAGATCACAGTGACACATCAAGGCACACCTTGGCTTCTCCTTGAACTTGGAGCTGGTCAACTATCACTGAGTACACATATCGCATCAAGACCTCAGTCACTTGAGCAGCTGAGACTGATTTGAAGATACTAGGCTGGTTTCAACATCAACAGTACACCGACCCCTATCCCAGTCATTTCCACAATCACCACTTTGCTTTGACAAAGAGGTGAGATCTTCACCTAGGTCACCATCTCTGCACCATTCATTTGTAGGAATCTCTGGTAGTGGCTCAGCATCTGGTCGACCCTGCGGTCAAACCACTGGAATTCACATTATTGCATTGCCCTTGCATTGACAACAGGGCTTGCATTTAGGGCCAGCCTTTTGATTTGTGTCAATCTGGCAGCTTGCTTTCTCTATCACACTAACAAGAAGGTTCTTTGTGCGATTGACCAGAGCATAGAGCTTTGCTCCTGATGGCTTGGGGAACATTTAGGGCTCAGCTCAAGCACATTGTCACTGGTACTCCCCCAATTGACCACCTCACCAACTGCAAGGTCGTAAACCTCTTGATTAATGTCCTTGAAAAGGCTATCCCTGCACTTGAGAGTCCTAGGAAATACTTTCAACTTTCTTCTCCAACAACCCATGCATCCTCAATCTTCCTTTGGGATTGAAGGAAAAAAGGCACAAATGTGAGAAAGAGTTGTCTATCTTTTTTTTCTCTCTGCACAACTGAGAATTTTGTGTTGCCCATGTAGCCTGACAACCTTGTCAGCATTGCCAACCAACTTTCTCAAGTTGTTGGCATGCTTGAGGATGTTCAAAAGAAATTTGATGGGCTCATCACAGAAACAGCCTCTTTGAAGACTACAATTCAGAATCTTGTTGAGCAACCAGATGCAGATGTGTCGCCCTTGCTCCTAGTGGTAGGCACATTTCCCTTGCTTCTTGGACCCTCTTCCAGTATACGCAGTATACATCAGGGAGCAGTTTCAAAAAAGGTGGTTTTAAACTTGGTGGTCCAATCAGGGTGCTTTCAAAAGGCTATGATTGTTCCAAAAGTCAAAGACTCAAGCCTGTACCTTTGACAGGTATAATAAAGCTTTAATTTGGTGTAAAAAGCACTTCCAATCCCTAGCCCAGCTTCCTAGCTTCAAAATCATTGGAGGTCTAGGTGAGCTGTTATATTCAGCTCTGCTGATGAGAGCAATAGCAAGTATTCAAGTGAAACCAAGGTTTATGGGACCATCTAACTTCACACTCACTCAGCTCTGTAACCCAAACATTAACATGAGAATCATATTATTCTACATAGTTAGCTAAGCATTACAAGTGCTGTCGAGAATTCCACGTGCATTTGGATATGAAAGGCCCCCCTCAAAAATGGTGCAGCTGCAACTGAAAGCACTGCCCCCATGGGCTGCTGTGGAAACCTCAGAGAGAAGCCAATGCTCAATTGCCTGCTCAGCTGAGGCAAACCCAACATCTGTTGGGTCGTTATCCTGAAGGAGGTGCAAAAGCATTGTGGCAGGATGTTAACTGCCCCAAAGCATGTTCTCCAGAGATTGAATTCCCATCGGCCATGTCCTGCCTGATATTCAATGTGAGATATCTTGGGGGCGAGTTCCAACAAAGGTAACCTGGAGGAGGGGTGAGCTCAGTTAGCCTTTGCAGTGGCATTTTGGAGAGTAAAGTCAGGAAGCCACACAAATTCCTTGTCCAGCTAAAATAAGGTCTTGGTTGAAAGCCACACAATGAAATGTTTGATATCAAATGGCTGGATTGGCAACCTCTTCATCAGTAATGTTGGCCAAGTTGCCAAGTCCTTCCACCAGATCAGGCAGCAGCCAGCCTGTACCCCTCAGGAATGAAAGCGGGAAATGTCCAAATTTTGAAATTGTGTGACCTGGGATGAAGTGAAGCTGTTGGACATAAGAATTTGGTAGGCCTACTATGTAAATAATAGATGCTAGATCCTCTGGCTGAGTAATGTGAAGAGATGCACCTTCCATAAATGCAATCATCTAGAGGTGATCAAGCGATGGAGTGCAAACAGGGCTCAGAAGAGTGAATCAAATAAGGGCTTCATGCAAGATATTGTCTCTGTACTGTAGGTGGCCAATCTGGTTGCAAGAAAATGAGACCTTGAGCAGAGGAAGCAAGCTCAAGTGCAAGTGGACTTACATGAAAGTCAATATAGTTGATGATGAAGGCACAAAATTCAGTGAGGCTGCCTTGTGGACCCACCACTCAGATGCCATCAAGTACCCCAAGGAGTGACAGGGCAATTCTTCCATCACCTCTCAAGTCAGGCAGTTGGTGTCACAGCTATTGATAGCCAACAACCACTGCAGTGCTGACAGGGGTTGGGGGAGATGGCCAAGTTGGAGAAGGGGCAAGGATGCCAATGCCCCAACAGTCCATGTGTCTTGCAGCTCCATGTCCATTGATGGTACACATGGGTTGTCAGTTGATGGCTGGAGTGCAAGTGTATCTCCATACCTTCACTGGTGGATGGGTGGTTCACAATTTGCTGGAACCCTAGAGAGAAAAGATAAACCCTAGATGTGATGACCTCCCCACATGTCACAACAAGGGTCAATACGCCAAACCCAGGATCCATCCACATTCCCATGACTACCCCATGTCCCCATAGTCTTCGATCTTGATCGCATCATCACCTCACCCTCACCACACACTCCTTACACATCTCTGTTAACCATTGTCCAAAGCCAAAGTCCACAGTCCACAGTCCAGATACACCCTGCTCAGTCTCCATTAGTTGGGATTTGTGGCATGGTTTTGAGCTGCTCTGGCAAATGCTGGCACATTGGTGACATGAGGAAGGATTAAGGGTTGTTTGCAACTCCCAAACCCGAGTGGCTGTAGGGGAGCTCTTAGGCAGGGTGGTGGCCCTTGCAGCTGCAACTGAACTTCCTCTGTTAAATTACCCAGAATCTGGGCCAAAGTGGGATCAAGTTCCCCTTAGAGAGGCTCAGGATACAAATGGCTAGAATTTGAAGTGTACCACAGTGTCATTTTCTTCATCTGATATTCGTGTTGGAGAGCTCCTATCTGGAGGTAGGTGTAGCTCCTCTGGTATAGCTCCCCAAATGTCCTGCACTCAGCTCCACAGCTCTGTGCTGGCCATGAAAGGACTTGAATCCTGTTGTCTTTGAAGCACTTTTTCTAGCCCTTTTGGAGATGTGCTTTGGGTTGTTGTCCTGCGGAAAAAGATATCAAGATGGGTCTTTTGCCATAATCTTCCAGTGTTTTTAGGATGGCAACATAAAGCTCAGCATCCATAAATGCCATTGATTTTGCATGCATTGTTTCTACTTGATATTCGGGTGCACCAAGTGTTTGACATCACTGGGTGGTACCTGCTTGAGGCTGGTATTGAAGACTACATTGCCACCCATCAGACTGTTGTACTGATGCTTGACTGCATTGCTCAACATTACTTGCATGTTAGGTAAGGGAGATGCCATTTGTCAACTATGGTTCAAAATCTTTGTGTGCCATCGAGACCAATACCAGGAGATCACATTGCAGAACTCATTTAACCATCAAGATCAAGGGCATATCTGAATGTGGACTGTGGAACTATGGGCTGTGGGCTTTGGATGATGGTTAATAGAGTGAGACCACTAGGTGATTGTAATCACACTAGCACAATTGTTGAGAGGACTGTAGTATTGGAGTAGACAAGAGCTGGAATGAGGAACAAACCACATCAGGAAAATCCACCCACCCAGATAGCAGCCAGGCTGGGTATATAGTGTGCCATAGCACCCTGTCATGCTACCTTGCCCATGTAGGTATTATAGCCCCAATAGCCGCCGATTTAACTATATAGAAGACAAATAGCTACAGATCGCGACTGGGATACCTTAAATAGTACAAAACTAGCTCATAATAGAGATATTCGCAAGAATAAGCGAAAACCAAATCGCAAAGATGTCAGATATTTCAGAGTGTGCCAAAGGAGGGATTCACTCCAGGCTCAGTTGTGAAAGTATTTACTTTGTGGATCCATGGCACAAACTCCTCACAAATCAAGCAAGATTCCGCTATGGGGCCACGTTTCGATTTTCAGCAAAGCGGGAATTGAACGAATATCTACTTCACTACATATTTACAAGGGAGTCAGACGTTCGGACCATTCTAACGGGTGACCGAAGGCAACGTCCCGTGTTTACATATTTACACCACGTTCGTTTGTTGTTTGGGTTTCAGTTGGTTCCTGGCCAGTTGGTTCATCAAAACAAACACGCAGAGTTGAAGGTCAAGCTGCCTCTTCCTCTCCTCTTCCTCCGTTGCACCCTCACTCCCCTCTCGCACCCTCACTCCCTCACCCCCCTCTCTGGCCTCCCTCTTTGAGTATAGAAAGTCAGAATGGGATTAGGGACATCATCCCAGCGATTTTGCTTATTCCACTCCAGTCTCCAGCACTGACCCCTCGTGCAGAGGTCTCGTCAACAGCTCTTTCCTTTCCCTCAGCTACCAACCAACGGTGTTAACCTGGCTCATGCATGTAGTTTAGCTACCCTGTCTCGTAATATGTTGACCAGGTTTGTATCATACGATGTGGTGAGTGGTGGACCTGCATTATAACCTGGACTGGAGTTTTTTCGCGCTGTGAACCCATACAACCGTCTTGCCAAGTAAGTTCCGCTCTCTCTACTCCTAGTTCCACTATCACTGACAATACTCTTCTGGGCCTTGCCTCGCTTCTGCTAGTCTCGTTCGTTAATGATAGAGTCTCTCTTTGCTGTGCCCTTGGATGTGAGGAACCTCCAACGGCCACCTCTTCCCCTCCCCCACACTCTTGCCAAATAACAGCTGGCCTCCTTCCACCTATTATCTCTGACTTGTACTTCTTGTCCCTAATTACTATTACTTCTGAGCTGTAACGCTTTTGCTAGTTAGTTGTGAGAATGCATTGCCATGATAAATCTACCGCATTGGTTGTCCCACTGGTGTGTTCAATTATAAAATAGCCACTGGCATCTACGAAGTACAGGAATAGTGCTAACATCGTACTATTGCAGAGCTATTATAGTCACTGTGGGGACTATTATGGCTATAAAGCATGAGTGGGTACAATAAACAGGGGGGGTTTGTTAGGGAACCGTGGGATCGCGTCTACGCGACCCCCGCCCCCTCCTCTCCTTTCGGGTACGAGTAGAGTAGTCCTAGCCCACTACCTCTATTATGTATAAATTTGTTTCTTTGTTTCGATTCTACGAATAATACAGAAGTTCCGGACTTAATATTCGGTAGGGATTAGTTAAATTACCGTTTTGGGTCGGTCTTATTCGGGAAACCGGCCCGACGTTTACTCCCGAATTCCCTCGCCGGATTCGCCGAGCTGTGCCCCACAAGCTCGACGAATCGATGAGACGTGCCTGCGTTTGTCATCCGCGCGGGAGCGCCGTAAGAATTCGGGCTGCGGACGCTCGATTGCCTAGTAAGGCGTTAGCGCCGCAGCACGTGCCTATACTGTCGGCGTGCCCCCGAGCCCCCGCCTTCGCTTAGTGAACGTTCCATACCTATGTAGAAACTTCCAGAATGTTCTCTAGTAGATAATAAATAACGATTCGCGATAAGATAAGGGAGAATCTTATCTTATCATACCCCTTCACTCACATCGCCCCTCATGCGCCTACCGTTACGTTCTCGGGATAAGGAACGCCACCGTTAGTTCTCGGGATAAAGAACGCTTACCGTTAACTCTTCGGGATAAAGAGCAATTACCATTAGACCTTCGGGACAAAGGTCAACCCGTCGCCGTTGTCGACACCCGTTTTCGCCGTCGCGAAAGCCTTTAATTTCCTTATTAGGAAATTACCCCGAGAGTTACTACTCTCCGAGAGCGCCCTACGGACGCACTCGATCGGAACGCCTATCGCGTTACTACGCAACGCGAAAGACTCCGAACGTCGTGCTCGAGTTCCGACTCGACACCCTCCCTAATTCGGTAACCCTGAATTAGTTCGCCTCGTGCTCGCGACACTCGCGCTCCCCTCCCCATCCCTCTCCCCTTTCCTACCCCACTCGCTTAGTATCGTAGTACAAACTATAGAATAGTATTATTCTATATACACTACTACTTAATACAAGCTACACTTGTTTCCTAGCTAAGTACCCTTCTATTCGTACTCCCGCGCGGCGACTTCCCGCTCCCACGGTCACGCCGCCGCCTCCAGCATCTGGCTCGCAACAGGGTTGCTATGACGCTATTACGGCTATATTGACCTGATAGAGCTATAGAGCGAAGTTGGATTTCCCTGATGCACCTCATTCTGCTGTGATTAGAGTGTCCCAGAAAGGTAAAGAATGTGGTGGAATCCCAAGCAAGGGCTGATGTGTTGAATCAGTAAGGAAAGCATGGGATACATGAGGGGATGAGTAACAACTGTGGGGTGAAGGTGAGGCAACAATGTGATCGCGAGCAAAAGTTATGGGGATGCAGGGTAGTCGTTGGATCCTGGGTGGATCCTGAATTTGAAGTACTGACCTTTGTTGTGACATGTGGTGAGGTCATCACAGAGTATATAACCATTCAAGATGTTGCGTGCCGGTTCTTGGGCGTGGTGGCGTGACTGTGGGAGCGGGAAGTTGCCATGCGGGAATGCAAATAGAAGATAATAGACTAAGCTAATCTATCTACAATGTATGCCTAGTTAATTAAGTAGAATAAAGCTATTCTAGTGTGGGTGTTATGTGATGACCTCACCACATGTCACAACAAAGGTCAATACATCACACCCAGGATCCACCCACATTTCCACGATTACCCTGCATCCCCGTAACTTTCGCCCTCGATCACATCGTGGCCTCACCTTTACCACACACTCCTTACTCATCCCCTCATGTATCCCATGTTTCTCTTACTCATTCGACGCATCAGCCTTTCCTTGACATTCCACCACATTCTTTACTATTCTAGGATATTCTAGTCACAGCCACTCCTTAGTATTTAACCATAGCGGAATTAGGTGGTTTGTTTCTCATTCCGCCTCTCGTCTACTTCAATCTCATAATCCTTCGACCTTCGTGCCATTCTGATTATGATTGGGTGGTGATCTCCTTCTGTTTACCAAAGACCAAAGCCATAGTCCCACAGTGCACAGTCCATAGTCCACAGTCAGATACGCCCTGCTCGGTCTCTATTGCTAAGATCGTGACATGTTATGGGGTGGAATGAGTTAGGAGATGAGTAGAAGAAAGGGGTTGAAAGGGAGGTGAGTAGGGCGAACACGAGGCTAGATGAGCCGGTGTTGCTGAATTAGGGAAGTGGAGGTTCAGGGATCTTGGACGTGAGAGATAGGGTTTACTGCATGTGGATTCTAATGCAATAAGGGTGGTGTTTGATAGCTATTGGTGAGGGCTATTGAGCAATGAAGGTGTGAGTCATTTCCTAATAAGAGAATTAGGAGCCTTCGTGACAGCGACGGCATGTGGCGCTAAACATGCAAAGGTTTCTTATCCTGGAAACTGATGGTAATGCTCTTTATCATGAAGAGCTAACGGTAGGCGACCATAGTATCCCGAAAGGTCTAAGCGGTATGTGTTCTTTATCCCGAAGCACTAACGGTAGATCCACGCAAGGGGTGTTTGGGGGGGTTTGGGTGTCAGATAAGGGATGTCGCGATATCTTATCGCGAAGCCCATATTTATTAACTAAAATAGAAGGTTCTAGAGTATTCAACAATATTCTACAAAGTTCCTTCCTTCTTGGCTAACACGCAGGGACTTGGGGCTCGCCAGTGGCACAGGCGCATGCTGCAACACTTAATGTCCAAATCAGGAAGCCATCAGCTGCAGCCCAATTCCTTATGGTGCCACCTGTACAGATGACTAATCTGGGTACATATTGCCAATTCGCCGAGCTTACAAAGCATAACTGGGTGAACTTGGTGAAGGATTTTGAAAGTATGTGCCAGACCGGTTTCCTGAATAAATCAGCCTGAAAAGGAAATATAGCTAATTCTTATTAATTCCAAAACTTTTGTATTGCTCATGAGAATGGAAACAAAAGAAAATAGCAATTTAATTACATAGAAAGGTAGGGCGAGAACTAGTGGAGTTGGATCTGGAGAAGGGCAGGGTTCGCATAGACACGATCCCACAGTTCCCCAACACAAGACCCCAAAAGCTATCAGGATTCAAATAGGACATTCAACTTCTTTATTCGATCTTCATATGGTGGTTACTCTGCAGTTCCATGTAACCACATGTCTGTTTGATTGAAAGTATAAACCTGGTGTGAACTTCAAAAACAAAAACCACTCACTACTGCTACCTTTGTTCCAGACAATGTTTTGTAGACCCAACACCCTCTGGCTAACATATCCTATTGTAGGGTAGCTAGTGGACAAGGCTGTTGGACAAGGGAGCAACATCCTAATCAAACATTTAACATCATGCCTCTAAGAGGATTGCATGCCAAGCAAGGCTTTCAGGGTGCTGACAATGCACAACAGTCTATCCTGGCCCAGTGTCTACTTTTACCTTTTTTCACCAAAGTCAAGAGTTAGTGAAATGGCACCTTCTCCATGTTTGCTGCAATGGTTTGTGGAAGCCATTCTTCTTCTACCCAATTGTGTAAGGTGGTGCCAGCCCTTGGGTGTCAATATCTCACACTTGGGGCCAGCACACACATTCTCCAGTTGAATTCTTTGAAGGACTTCTGGAAGCAGTGTTTTGTCATTTGTAAGTTCAGTTACCATTAAGCAACTACAGTCACAATTACAACCATGACCCAGAGCCAACAAGCCATATTGTCAGGCCAGACGCATGGCCCATTTTGATGAGCCACACAGAAAATCTTCCAGTTACAGAGGGAAAGTGCACAAGACATTCTAAACCTTGCTCCTATAGAACATACACACATGCTACAAGCTTCAGGAGGTTTGACATACATGAGTGAAAGGTTGAAATAGGTTGAACCATGACAGGGAGTGGATGAGAAGGCCAAAGGCAGTAGTGCATGAATGGCATTGGTGATGGCCAAAGGTCAAATGGGGTGGCCAGGGGTCCAAATATGGTGCTGAGTTCAGACAACAGTGGAGAAAGGTCCACAGGTCAAAGGTTGATGCCAAAGATCAAACAATGCTGCCCAAGGCCAATCAGTGAAGGGCTGACGATGGCAGCAAAACTTGAAAGGAGGTGGGAGCACGCTGAACAGCATCACCAGAGTTTGAAGGACAACAAAGAAGCTGGCCCCCTCATGCTGGTTGGGGGGGGGGGGTTCACAGCGTTCATGATGGGTTGGAGGTTGGCACAAGGGCTCAAAGCGTTCATGATGGATTGGAGGTTGGCACAAGGGCTCAAGCAAGTTCGAACTGGGTTGAGGTGAGCAGCAACATCATTGGAGGGAGGTTTGATGATGGTGCCAATGTTTTCAATGGGTGACATGAACCTTTCACCAGGTGAGTGGCAAGGATTGTGAGGGGGGGCAAGGTGGTGTTTGTGTTGTGTCAAATAAAGGGGCTAAAGGGGACAAGCAACAACAAAGTCACGTCGGACTTGTCTTTATACGTTAATCAGATACATCTGAGACTATTCTAGAGTTAGCTATACTATTTGCGCATGTTCCTTGGGGAACTTGCACTTTCACTGGTGGTTTGCAAGGTTTAGGGAACCACCGGACACAGTCACTAAACACAGTCACATGACTTGTGCACTAATTGACAAATATGGGCAAAAGGCTGATTCTATTATTAAAGTAAGCAAGCTATTAATAGAATATTGTTTCCAATTTGTCAAGCTCATCATGGAGCTTTGGCAAATTGTCGCAAATCTTCTGGCATGGTCATTGTGTATAGATATTTTATATAGAATATAATTAATCTACTATTCATATTACAAGTGGGTTCACAAGTGGGTTCAAAGGAGAGGAAGAGGGAAGAAAGAGGAAGAGTGGTGTGAGTGTGAGGCAGTTGATCTGAGGTTACCAGAGTAGGATAATTGCTGTTGAAGAGTGCAAGCACGGTGTTTAGAGTACCTTTCACATTTGTAGGACATATATCTGACTTAAATGTCTGGGTAGGCTCATTTAACCTCTGGGCTATCTCTCCTCTGCTTAGCTCTAGCTCATTGCCCTACTGCCCTACTGAGAGAGCTGTATCTCCCCCAGTTTTGGGCCGATTCCCTTCATTTCTTTACTGGGATGGAAGAAGAGGAGTATATACGTAATGCACCACTCAGTGATTGGATTTTTGTACAATAAAATTTCTAAGTGGGGTAATTAGAATCACCCTCCCCATAGTGGTTCTTCGTGTAGGTGAGAGCAGGTGCAATGGCTTGCATTGACTTTGGCATTGCAAGTGGGATGCCACAGGTGACCTTGAGTAGCTGTTGTGCAAATGCCCAAAAGCATTGTAGAAGGAAAGGTATCTTGGAAAGTACACTCCCTGTTGAACTCCTTGATCATGATGATGCTGACAGTGGTGACAAAGGTGATGAGGACAACATGGACAATGATCAAGCTAATATTGACAGCAGCTGCAATGAGGGAAAGGCATATGAATATACTCAGCAACAGCAGAAGATGACTGATTCAGCTCTTGGTGGTTGTACATGTTTGGCCTAAATTGTGACTTGGGAGACTTGGTCTTGTCTGAGAAAAATGTCAAAGGTAAGGCTCCTGCAGTTGTTACCAAGTGCAAGAGGACAACAATGATTATGAAGACAACAAAGATGAAGACAACCAGGACTATGTAAATGATGGGGCAGAGGAATGAGTGTTGTTACAGGGGTGTGTAGTGCTGGCTCTTGTGATGTCATGTGGTGAGGTCATCACACTCTGACCCCTGTTGCAGTAGAACACTCTCAAGTAAGCTATCAAGTAACATATAGGGCCTGATGATAATGTTGAGTGAGCCATCAATTGTGACTTTGTCAGGAGAGCTACTTCTTCATTTGAAGCTGCCCTCCGGCTCACCCTCAAGCAGCTCTCCAACTGATCAAACCTTCTCCTCAACCTTGTCATTCTCTTGTATTTGCTGCAAGCCAAAGAGATGAGCTGCATGGTTGACAGCTTGGGACACCTTGCTCAAGCATCTGCATCACCAAGATAATATGAAGGATGCATGTAGTAATTTGTAGCAATGGGTAGTTTTGTGCACTACATGCACCACATTCAAGGGATGGAGGCTGGTAGCAGTGATGTTCAAAAGCATCAACCAATTCTAACCTGGTCTGACTCACACACAGATCCCAGAATGATACAGATTAATAGGGCTGGGACACCTTTGAATTGGCCAGCCTTCACTCCTCAGTATTCCTCCTTGTCAAAAAAAGAAGACCCTCCTCCAAGCAATGGTTGTATTGTATTTTGCCTAAGGAGATGAGTTAGGTCAGAGAGCTGGCATGGTCTACTAGGGCCTAGGCCAGGGACTGCAATGGATCCATGGGGGTGTCAGTGGTGGGACGGAGTGAAAGGTTGTGTGCATTGTAAGCTACGTTGCTGAGTGGAGAGGCTTGTAATGCATGCAACATCAGGTCAGCAATCATGCTTGAAATGGGCCTGGAAATGGCAGGTTCTTAGAGTCTAGCTTCATAACAATGTAAAACCCCTCCACTTCTGTAAGTCTTGCAGACACCTGGTTCGCTTACTTCGTGTTCAGATGCACAATAATGAACTTGACATCTTGGATGTATGGATTAAAGTGCTTTTAGGAACCATTCCAGACAACTATACTCTTGTGACTGGTAGGTTCTGCCATGCAGCAGAATTGGGTGACATAAGCAGCCAACATTGGGAAGGCATGTATGACCAACATGTTTGTGTGAACCACCACAGACATGTCTATGTCAATGGAGGGTCTGCTGCAGATAGGCTTATTGTTGAGAGGGTACTTTGGCCTCAGCTGCAGCAGAGAGAAGAAGTTCTTTGCATAAACATTTAAGGGTTACATCCAATTGAGGGCCAGTAGCTTTGGGTTTGGAGATGGGGGAATGTAGCAAGAAATGGGGAACATAGCAGGAGTCCCACCCCTAGTGAATCATGTCTGAGTAAATGCAAACCCAGAGAATGATAAACCCTTAGAGAATGATCAAACCTATAATCATCCAAGCAGTTCCTTTTGGTATCGAAATTGAAGGATTCCAGTTCCACCTTTTGCAACCAAGAGCCTCCTGGAGTGCATTCCAACAACTGCTATCCCTGTTGCTTGATCAAAGGTAGTTGGGGTGGGCTTGGTCTGCTGTCCTTGCTGTGGGGTTGACTCTGGAGGGAGCAGCAGGTCAGCCATTTTCAGGAGTGTGATGATCCAATCTGTCTGCAGGGCATTCTGCCTCTTGATTAATTTGCTGGGAGAAGGGTGCCAAAACCAAAGCCAAAGCCAAAGCCAAAGAAGCCAAAGCTGAAGCTGCAGCAGAAGTGGGTGCAGGCGCCTGGTCTGATTTGTTGGGTGGACGCAAGAATGAAATCACCAAAGTACCAGTTGGGTCTCTAAATGAGTGCAGAGGAGGGCTGGCCTTTCCACTCTTTCCATGTTCAATCTCGTCCACTAGAACAGATCAGTGAGATCAAGTAAATAACGCCTGGCCAAGGAAACGTATATAGATGCATCCCAGGACCTCCCAACTCTTCCTTTGCCCAGTGTGCCCAGTGTGCCCAGTGTGTGATCCAAACGTCAACTTCAGCGAGAAAGGGTGTTTGATCAATCTTCGTTGGGCCAGGCGGGCCAATCTCTGCTTGTTCACTGAGCAGGTACTAGGATCAGTTTAGGCTTTCTGAACTAGGCTGCTCAAAATCCTTACTTGGAGTAATCTTGCAGATTAAGTCAGCCCATGATCCCAGCTGGCTGCGACGGTGAAATGGGCTACTTGCATCGGTCTGACCTGCAACAAGCACCTTGACAAGACTCTATCCCCCTTTTCCAAAAAGCCTTGATTTGAAGCCAAAGATTGCCAAGATCTGTTCGCACCACCAATAGTCAATTGAGCGCCCCATACCCTCTTGGAAATAGCGGATCAAGGTGATTGCAGCAAGGGTTTGACCAAAGCAGTCACAGGTATCTTGAACACCTGCACCATGATGGCTGAATCCACCCCTGTTGCGCAGAAATCCACTGGAGTAAACCACTGTTGCTAGTCAAAGGCTTGTGGAAGGCAAAGGTCACGGTACTGAACGATTTCAGGGGATGATAAGACCTGGTCGTTGTAATCGATGAGGATGTTTTTGAAGTGCAAAAGCAAGGCATTGGTGGCAGCTTGGGAGGTTGCAACAGTGCTTTCAATGAATTTCATGGAGGGAATGGCGCAATTGATGTTGAGCACATCTGCAGCCACCAAACGAGTGTGGTGCTCCGAACTTAACCCTTTGAGTGGCCCAAGGACAGACGGAGTAACAACAGGATGAGGCTAAAAATAGGCAAACATGTGAGCACCACCAGCTGCGTCACCAAATCCAAAGTCCTCATCTTCCTCAATCTTGTCTTCCACAGCAATGGGAAGCCAAGGTGGGAGAATTTATGGTGGGTCAACCATTGAGGAGCACACTCTTGATCCTCCATGGCTACGTCTGAGTTGCTTGACCAGTTCTCAGGGTTGACCTCATCCAGCAGCTCCTGCAAATCCTCATCCTCTTCCTCGTCCGCCTCCACCCACTTCCTTTTCTTCGTTGCTCTGATCCTGCAACTGGTGCTTTCCCTTTGGTTTTGACTCGCTTTGTTGTTGACGAGTTGAGGGCAGCTTGGTGGGTGGTGGGCATCAAAGGCCTTGATCATAGAGATTTGCTTCCAGGTGACCCAAGTCCCTAAAAGCTTGTCTAGTAGTTGCTCAAAGGGTCAGAGACGATCAGCCAGCTGGTAAAACTGCGGACTTACGAATTGGTCCCTCGTGTGACATGTGTTACAGTCAGCCTGCAGTAAGAATGGAGAGATGTGAAATATTGTTTGAGATTTGGCCAAGGTTACAAAGGAATGAGATGCCAGGAGGGGCTAAGAGACAATGATTTGTCTTACTGTCCAATTGAGTCTGTTCTGGAGAAAAGGTCAGGCATGAGTTCCCTCCCAGGAGAAAAGGTCAAGCATGAGTTCCCTTCCAGAAGCAATCTGATTCATCCAAATATCCTTCATGCTGAGCGCAAGGATCCTGTACATGATAGAGTGTTCAATTGGACCAAGCCAGACTATGCAGAGCAGGGGTGTCACATGGTTATAGAAGGGGCCTCCACTCCTGGATCTATTAGACATTGCAACATCATGGGGTTCTTGTAGAGTTTAGAAAGGCACCGCAAAACAGATAATCCAAGAGCTTGGTGTATGATTTGCTCACTGTGTTGTGAGTTGGAGGGAGGATGTGTTTCCCAAATAGGTCTTCTGATGCCATAGTGCAATGGATGATATGAGGGGTGAAGCATCCCTTCAGGAGTGCAATAGCCTCTTTATTGTCATTCACAAGGTGGATCTGGATGGTGATTATATGCCCATGGATATGGTTGCTGCTTTGGGGGAGTGACACTTTATTACAGTGTTTGGGAAGCTCCTGCATAAATTCCACCTTCTTCTCCACATAGTTGTCAACCACGAAGCCAGGAATGCTAAGTACCTCTGCTTATGTGAGGAGATCAAGGGTGACCTCGTAGACAGGGGTTCACCATCAACCCAACCATATGACAGGCATTTAAGGAGAGAGTGACATTTGGTGTGATGGAAAAGATGTTGTTGGTACCAGGTTTCGGATTGACACAGTATTTGCCAGATTGGTAGTTGGGGGAGCAGCCACTGCTGGTAGGAGAAAGAAGGCAGTCAGCCTTGTATTGATGACCTGTAGTGAGTACCAGCATACCAGCAAACCATAAATCATAGAAAATCCTGGATACTTCCATGGGCATGCATTGGAGGTCGTAACTACGATTTGGCAATGCATGTCCATCAGGGACTTTTCCCACTCCTTGGCAGACCATATATCAGTGGCATCTCATCCATGAGGGTCAAAGATGAGGATGTCAACGAGTGCAGGAACAACAAAGAAACATAGCTCCAGTACCCATTGCAATAGGAGATTATTGGGAACGACAATGATGATTGGGAACAATAATGATGATTGGGCCATCCAGTATCTGCTTGGAGCTGCACCAGAAATGATTTGCTGGGAGCATTTCTTATCCAAGTTGGGATGTTCACCAGTTACTACAGCACTGACTGAATGCAAGGTAATGCCTAACTTATCCTCAGCTTTCAGTCAGCTGTTCAGTCAGCTGACTTGCATAGAGCATTGGAGAACTTATATATATCATGTGGGCTGGAAAGTAGTTCACTCAAGTGCAACATACATAAAACTTCTAAGTGGTTAAGAATTTTTTTTTTTTGGTTGGCAATCAAGCTGGTTCTGTTCATTCTCAACCTCATTGTTAGTGGAGATGTCTGTCTGAGGTGGTCTCTATGGGATGGGGATGGTGGAAACTGCCCCAATACAAATGGCACAACTGAGGTTGAGCATGGTGGCTTTTACTTTCCTCTTGCTCAGCTTCCATGAGGGTGTGAAGAGGTTGTCCTCGGCACTGAAGTTGCCTCTTCTGGACACCTTTAAGACTTCCTTGGTTGAGGATGGTGTGGAAATCAGTGGGCATAGTTGGATGTGCCTAGACTACATAATCATTTCCCTGACAAAGCTTACTACATTGTTTCATGAACAAACTCCAATTGCCATCAAATATTTGATGTGGTATCCTGTTAAAAAGGTGTATTCATCAAGCCAAGATGAGGGAAATTTTGAAATCTGACACTGAGAATACTCTTCTCTGAGTTATGTTCACAATCTTTCAGTCCTATTTTCCACCTGCTTGAGCTGTGGTGGGAGCAGGATGGGTGGGGTCTCATTGTTACCAAGGGTCACATGTGACCTGTGTGCTCCTGGCTGCCTATGCCTTAACTCATATGCCATTTATTAACAGAACGAATAGGAGAGTTGAGGGTCTTAGAGTTGAGTGACCGAGTACCATGAGGACAAGTCATGGGTGCGTTTGGTGGTGTCAAGCCGAAAAGAGAAGTACATGACAAGGCTTGATCATGTTAGGTGAATGTAATGCTTCAAATTGGGACTAGTAGATGTACAACATTACTAATAGTAAGTTCTAAACAAGATAATCAGGTGAGGTGTCACATGTCTTGAAAGAACATGATGGAATGATTGCCAAATTAGGAAATCACATCTGGGTTGCTTATTTAACATGATAAGCTAGGGGGTCATTTGTATGTCATGCTGAATGAGTGGGATTAGCATTTGAGTATCATGCTGAACAGGTGGAATTACTTACACATGAGGGTGGTTTGAAAAATGAGGGGTCAACAGGGGATGAGCAGTATATGATTGCAATGGCTGCATATTGATACACTAAATAGGAACATCTAAATGTAATCCTAGAATTATCTCAATATTAATTATTATTTCTAAGCACAGTATTATTTGAATTCTAAGTAATATCTACCTACCAGCCACACACATGGATGAGAGAACGATAAGAAAAGAAAGAAAAGAAAGGACAAAAGACAAGAAAAAGAAATCTAAATGATCAAGGCAATTCCCACAGTTCCATAACAGAAATTCAGTGCGACTTCGAGCAAAGTCTGTCCATTGCCTCATTATGTGGTCTTCAGCTCACTGAAGAGATCACATTAATTTCTTCAGGTCTATGAGACACCGAGACATGATATCTCACCATCACATGTGTATATGACCAAATTCACAAATTTTATATAGTCCCCTTCCCATAATCTGATGTAAGGTTCACTAGTAGGCTTCAAGGCTTTAACTTCACAATACATGGCCAAAACAACATCAACCATCTGGAGGTGGGCATTCCATTGTCAGCCATATTCCAACATCTTCCCCAACCTTCTATAGCATGTTGTTACTTGCCCTAGTGGAGCCAACTTGTGTGCAGTCACCAGTAGCCTTCCTAGGTTCCCTAACACCAACAAAACAAGGCGACCTTTTCTTATGTTCCCTAACAACAACATAAGGTATTTAAATCTGCAAATCATCCCACAAATCATCACATGTATTTGCCATGACAGACAATGAACATAATTGAGTAGAAAAGCAGAGTGGTGTTACATGTCTAAAAGATGTCATCAAGGAAGCATGATACAAGGAGCTGCATTCTCAATGTGGTGGAGTTAATGAAGAATGTGCTTGTGCAACTTTGAAATCTGGCTTAATTTGAGAAGCACCTCCACCATGGGATTGCCCTATTTGGGAAACCGGCACCACTGTGCCAGGAGATTGCAACGATTTGCCAAAGCTCTATACCGTGCTCCACAAATTGTAATTAGAAACAGTATTCTCATAATAGTTCACTTATTCTAGTAATGGGATCGGCTGTTTGCCTGGATTTGGCAATCAGTGCATGAGTCATATGACTGTGTTCAGTGGTTTGCCAAGCCTCACAAACCACGAGTGAAGGTGTGTTGTTCCCCAAGGAATATTCGCAAATATTATAGATAGTACTAGATTACCGTAGGATGTTACTATTAGCATATAAATAGTGACCTTAGTGTTGGTCATCCCCTTTTTACCCCATAATTTAACAATATGCCCTTCTGCAAAACCTGCTTCTGTAGTGGAAGGATTGCTCCCAATAGTTGAAGAAACTGGCCAAATGCCCAAATTTGGCAGTCAGCACACAAGTCCTGTGACTGCATTTGGTGGTCCACCAAGCCTCAGGAACTGCAAGCAAAAGCACATTGTTCCCCAAGGAACATGTGTGGATAGTAAAGATAACTCCAGAATACCTTAGGCTGTACCTATTTAGTATATCAATATGCGCTGTCATGACCCACCTGTGGCTCATCCCCCTTTTAACCCTCTTAAGGTGAACAATGGGTCCATTTAAGACTTTCTTGCCTAAAATCCACTCCTATGCTACCAAGATCTGTGCAATACATATATTGCTTCTTGAGACTGAACAGATGACTATCAGCACCTGGTCCAAGGATTCCAAACTCAAAGAATCATGCCATGACAGTGCCAGAAGGTTTGGTTCTCATGGAGGTAGTTGATGATATATGGTTGCGTTGATCACAACAGATCTTTTCCTCTTGGTTTTTCTGTCAAGAGTCACAAGTTGAATGAAGCAAGGTTATACAGAGGACATTACTATACATGGCTGTTGCAATCCTGGAGCATAAGATCAACTAATCAGCATGTGAGGCTTTGCCACTCTTTATCCATCATGATCTTGAATCATGGTTCTACATCTTGCTCCATCTCACTATTAGATATGCACATTCCCCTCTAAACTTACCTCAACCCACAATTGGACAGTGGTGCCTTTTCCACAAGGATCAATGACAATGAGTGCTGGAACAACAAAAGACCAGAGCTCTGAAAACCTATTGAGAGGAGCTGATGGTAATGGGACCCTGAGGGATGTCCTTGAAGCCACACCAAAATTGGTTGGCTACCAGCAATGTCAGTACACCTCTTTGCTTTTTTACTCCTTTATGATTTGCTCACTGACATGAGACGGCATTCTTGGATCCAACTCTGGTTGTTGGAGCTCAAACCAATGAGACACCATGAGGGCATACACAACAGTGGTCAATGTTGTCCCTAGCCTCACTGAATCAGTAAGGAGGGCGGAAACATGGACCAGCCCTTCAGATTCCTTAAAAGCCTTCCCCACATTTGCCAGCACCCCCTGCACCTGATGGAGGTGAGATCAGATGAGTTGGTGTGTGCAGCAGCACTTCTCCTCCATCTCCTCCTCCTCAATCAGGCCCCTTTTGCCCCTGCAGCCACTGAGAATGGGTTCAACTCTCTGTCAAAACAGCCCAAAAGTTGAATGGACATCTTCCCACATTTGGAGGTTCCTGCCCTCTATACCTTTAAGGCACCTCATTCCGGGGTACTAATAGCATTGTAAGGCCTTTAAGGTTACAGTGGTCATCTACAGGCAATGGAAGCTGGGGATCAGCCACAAAAGATCAATTGCCACCAAGGCAATATACATCAAGCTCAAACAACACTTACCATGGGTTGGGTCAAATCCCATTTACAAGTTGAGTTACGAATTTGAGTTACTAACTAGCTAAGTAACTGCTCTGTGTCTTGTTAGTGCAACCATTTGCGATCGTGCACCCCTTCAGGCTCACCATTGCCAGATGTTCCAAGAGTTCAGCTTCACCACACCCTACAGCTCAACTCCCATTAAACTCAACTCGGTAAACCCTGATTCCCTTCAGTCTGTCAGCAAACCAGGTATAAATTATATTCAAGTCAGTCCTAACTAATTGCTTTACAGGGTCTACCTAATATTTTTATACAAGACCTCCTAACCAAGATACTAACCAAGATGTAGAGGATTGATCAGGTGACAAGGTTGTTGAGTCCAGTTAGCATGCTGGTTCTACTGTATTTGATGATAATCATGATGAATGTGTTTGATGATAGTCACAATAGGGGTGTCTTGCTCTTGAGGCATCCCCAAGATCTCCCAGGAATGGTCTAGATGAGTATGGAGGCAAATTCCAGTGCAGGTGGTGATGTGGTGAAGCTTCTAGTGCAGGTGGTGGTGTGGTGAAGCCTTCAAGACAGGTCACATCTAATGTTTGACAAACTTGATTGGTATCCCTGATGAGTTCTGGAATGATTTTCAATAGATTCTGAACCTTGGATTCTCAAATACAAGAATGTCCATTATCTTCCTCATTCTCCTGCCCTTTCGTTATACAGAGGTGGGTGTTTCGGTTGGGAGCCTTGGATTGGAAGATACAGGCACTCAAGATTGTTGACATCAGGTCAATTATTTTTAGTCACTTCTGAGATACCCAAGCCAGTATAATTAGGGCTCTCTCTTCTTCGTGCCATTGGTCATTTGCTTTGTGATCTAACTTGCATTGTAGTGTTCCAGATGTCCTCCATTGATGCCCATAACAGTCCACCGTCACTATTTGAGTCATTGAGGGTGAACGTGAGCCTACCAATGTCAACAGCCTGCCTGGCAAGTCCAACCTCCACAGTATCACACCGGCTCCTCATGGTGTTCCTCAGATCAAATTCAACTTTAAGGGTGATGCCAACAGTATCCTCAAGGTCTGTGCTGCCGTGAATGGCAGTGTAAAGTCCGAGTCCATTGAGGTATCACCACCGCCCCATATTGGTTCCCTACCTCCTTGGCCTGTACAACTGTCCTGGCACTCAGAGAACCATTCTGAAAACCACCACCAGCTATCCACACCCCTAGCCTACCTCTCAAAGCCTTTTCTGTTAGTCGGCCTCCACTTTCCACCTCCATGGATCCTGTGCGACCAGGCTTAGGTACCACTGACCTCAAGCAGCACCCAAGCCTAGGCCCATATCAGTAAGTTTTTGCAGCCCTGTTTCGCTTTTTCGTTGCTTACCTATTGGCTTTCATTCAAACATTGTCCACCAGGCTCTTTCAACTGACACCACAAAGCTGGTCCACCAACAGGGATACTAAAAATAATGTGCAAGTGTCACCTAACCTTACCCAGTCTAACTCTCTCAAATGACCTCCACTGCCCCACTCCTGTTCAGTCACCTTTAGACTAGCACCTCAGCACAACCTAAGGGGCTTGGGAACATATTGGGCAAGCGTTTCGAACTCGTTTGAGTAAATTCACTCACTCCGCTGCCAAATGTACATAGCTACCATGGCATATTCAACGAGCATGCAGTGCAGGACCCAAGTGCGACCTCCAGAGATCCTTTGGGAGATATCAGGTAAGTGTTTTGAACTTTTGTTGACACTTTGACTTGCTCTCCTAATTACGTTTCAGCATAATATCACCATGGACAGGACCCTTGTCATGCAGAAATTTGAAAATAAAGGTCTTGGCTGTCCACAACTGACGTGTGATGACCTCCTCCGTCGTATCACCTTAACTCCGTCCAGTCGTCTCACGCCACCCTTGTTTCGCCCTCAAGGCTCGGTCATTCCCTCGACGCGTCAGCGCCTCATGTTCATTATCTGTCGTTACACATTCGCTGACTGATAGCCTCATGTTCAAACGTTCATTACATTCGTCATTCGCTTACTCATGGACATTCTAGAATAGTCTTTCATTGAGTATTTAAACCCATCGGAATGAGGAGGGTTGTTCCTCATTCTGCCTCTCGTCTACACAATCCAAGTACTCCCTCGACCATCGTGCTAGTGTGAGGACCTCGCCTAGTGATCTCTCTCTGCTTATCATTGCCCACGAAGAGCGCCTTGCTGCCCTTAACCCAAGTCGTGACAT